>JAHZMV010005751.1:0-32615 GCA_027743765.1 Coecobrya sp. COE2
CCTCCTACCATAGATACCTTCAAAAAATCTGTCTCATGAGTTGTTTCAATAGTTTCAATAAGCTCAAAGTCATGTTAGTGAAACATTTTCTTGAAACAGCTCATGAAACTTCAACTCAGTACGCAAACACTACTTGTGTGTATGAATATGAGAATGTATGTCTGCTGATGGATGTAAAAAGGAAATTCAGAAACCCCACAGCAGCAGCAGTCAAAGTAAAGTCAATGCGGTGGAAGACGATAAGACAAAGAGAGAAAAGGGCGAAAATATGTAGGCATATATCCACTTTAAAATGCAATAGAAGTTAGAGCTGAGCTAGGTAATAATGTAGTGATGGTTTGTGAATCGACATTTTGGAAAAGGGAATGAACGAACAACGGATGTTATATATTTACTCTACACACACACACAGCAGAGGAGAGAACATGATGATGATAGTGATGAGAAAAAGGGGGAACGAACAAGATGCAAGGCATTCATCCTTCGTATTTCTTTACGGAATGTATCTCTTCGTCTTGATCTTTGAGTTCTTTCGTCTTCTCTCTCTCTCTCTCTCTACATGATGATTATATTGTATTCTAAAAAGTATGGAATAGTGTGTTTGAGCATAATAAGATGATATGAGTAAAAATATGTAATATTTAAAAAAATGTGTAAGAAAAAAAAAAGAAAACCAGAACAAGGGATTCATATGTTCTGTTCGTCTGTTTCTCTCGTAAAAAGTAGGTATTTTAGAACCTTTTTTTCCCGTCTCTTATTCAGTTTGGTCATGATGGGTGGGCATGGACAGTAGAGCGCACACATACACAAAAGCTACAAGCGCACAGCAAGCCTTCTGGTATAATTGAGCTTATTAGCGGATGATAATCTCAATGTGAAGTATATGTAGTTAGAGAAAAAACGATTTAGTGAATCTGGAATAGAAGAAAAGGAGAAAAAAAATATATTATGTAGCGTTCATCCGTCAAAAATATTGTGTGACCTTTTCAAGTTGAAAAATGATGGTGACGTGAGTGGTCTGGTCTATTTGGAGAGGTTGAAGGAACCATGCTAAGGTTGAGGAGACAGAGAGGAGAAGGAAGGTGGAAAAATAAAATAAAAATGTCCATAGAGTTCAGTAGTCACATTTATTATTATGATTTGTCAAAAATGTTTTGGATGGCTACCCTACTGGCTGACTTGAGATATTTTTGGTAGCTTTAACCACTACACTATATAGTCATGTCATTATCATCCTGCATATCTGTTTCTACATTTATCGTCATAATCTTCATATATAGCATCATCGACATTCGGCTTTTGAAAAAGATGATGAGATGAAATAAAAGAGGAGAATGTTTTTGGAATAAAATCATGTCATGCCATTTATCTGGTACTTATTCTCATATGACACATTGCAGTTTAAGTAGAAAGGCAAGAGTTGAGGGCAACGTACGTGACAAGTGTACTAATAAAGAGGAGATTATAATACTGTAAAAAAATTTTTTTTTGAAGACGACGAGAGAGGAGGGAACAAGGGAGTTATAGTTCATATTATGTACTCATCGTCGAAGAAAAGGAGAAGATTATGATAATTTGTTTTGGAAATGGTCTATGTAGTAATTGGAATGGAATGTACCTTGTGTCTGTTCTGCTGACTAGCAAAATAAAAATATTAAAAAAAATGTACTGTATTATCTAGTTATTATGCACATGTAATAATAATTTTTTCTGGTTTATTTCAGGTTGCTATTGTTGCTGTTGTCCAACGGCTTCGCAAAGCAGTAGCAGTGGTAGCAGCGGCGGTGGTAATTCATCTCGCAAATCCTCGTCAAAAAGCCGTAAGTCGACAACTGGCAGCAACATGACCACATCAAGTTCCTTATTTGCATCTTCTGACGGATCCGCAGCAGCTCTGGCAGTGGGTAACGGTGTTGGGGGCTACACAAGCTCGTCAGCATTGATTATGAAAATGATGCAAGAAAGTCAAGTAATGGTGACAGCCGCAGCTCAAAAAATGTCTTGTGACTCAATGAATCCTTCCCCGATGGATGTCAGCGTGGGGGTGACCGCTGCCACATCGTCCAACAATAACAGTGGACACCGGAAGTGGTTTGTTGGCGACAACATTGCCACTTCCTCCATTGGCAGATGGTTTCAAGTTTGACATTTACTAGGGAATTAAAAACAACAAAATGATAATGCTAGAGAGAAGTATGTAATGACGAAAGTGAATCCGTCTCTGGGATAAAAAATATACTTGAAATCAAGAGCAGCGCATACGCATCAGGAAAAAAAATCAATGAATTATGACGTTTTTTTTCGTGACACGTTGAAAGAAAATGTGAATGCTGCTATCTTTATGATGCGGATAAATAACTTTAATGTTACATGTATTAGTAGTAGGCTACTTACTTTCGTAACATTATTATGATGACGAAGAATGTGTTTTTTATAAAAAAAAATCAAGTATTATACCTTCATAAAAAAATGTTGAAATTGAGTAACTGCTGCTACGCGTTTCATCATCCTTTTACCAGTTGTTTCGTTAATGTATAAAATATATTAACTCAATTAAGTACATACCTAAATAGGGAATCGATATAGCACAGCGATATATATTTTGTGGGCATGCATGTTGTACCTTGATGAATGATGAGATACGGAAAAAAATCTTATGATTATTTGCGGAAAAAGATGTTTTTTTGGTAAAAATGTAAGTAGTGTGGGAAGACAGAGGTTATCTATAAAGCAGAACTGATTGGTTCGTGATTTCAATTGAAAAAAGGCGAAAAAATAAATAGTTTGACTGATCAAATGGTATTTTGCAACTTTCGAAAGGTTCGTTCGAGGACTGTAGGATTGAATTGAAGGTAAATTTAAGTAAAGCTAAAATGGTAAAAAAACACGCACATTGTAACTCTACATGTTTGAAACTATATTAAAAACAGATGCATCTCATTAGATTTAATAAATTAGAGTTGGAAATAAAATAGGGTATGGTTAAAATTAGATTAGTTAGGCAATATGTAGTTAGTTGAATGAAAGGTATGCGAAATATGTATAAAAGGAGTTACATAACTTTAATTGATTGTCACTCTATTTAAAGCTCTGATTATCATTAGAAATGTCAAGTTGAGTTGTTTTTATTATAGTTGGTTTCCTATGCCATTTTGCTGTTGTTTTTTTTGGGAAGTTGAAGAAAGTCGATAAATCTCGGAAAAAAGTCGAGGATTTTTTTTAATGAAATCATATACGTGATATATTTATTATGTTAATTATCATTACTATTACAGATTTTTGTAAATAGTGAAAGCAAAAAAAAATGATGAGACTATTAGTTTATTATTGTTTCACGTGGAGAATCATCACCAATTTTAATTAATTAGCATACAATATATTATATCGTTTCATTGCATTTAATTATTAAACCATGTGTACTAAAAATGTATGTATGATTATGACTGTAAATAACACACACGAACCAAAACCAACTGTACATTTTGTGTATTATCATCATTAATTAGTTTAATTGTTGCACACCCTTAAGTTGTCAATTTGTCAATCTCATAAAAAAATATCTCATATTATCCACAAGAATACCTTTTTTATATTGAAAAAACGTGTTGTTCTTGCTCTTTGTGTTTTATTGTCAATCCAGCAGCGCTTATTAAAGACACACCTTTTTTGCATTTATTATTATTATTATTATTATCAATAATCCAACATTAATTAACTATTTACCATTATTTACTTCCTATTGTGACTTCTACTCTTGTTGTTCAACATTTTTTGTTCATTAATTTTTGTTTAGTTTTTAGTAGTAATGTAGGTGATATTTGCACACGAATCCACACAATGAGAAATTAAAATGTTCTCTGTGCATATTTGAAAAATAAGTAAAATATTTACGTAGTAAATACGGTAGAATCGTAAAGACTGATAATTTATACAGACAACGGAATAAATTATGTAAATTAGAAAACTGATGATATCTCTAAAAAGTAATTTTATTTAAAATGGGTTATCCCTTTATCATCCATCATTTAATTATTTATATTGTCTCACATTATCACTACTTGAGCCCACACATCAATTTTCTCAGTAACTTTTTAATGAAATATTCAATTTATACACACAGTCAGTCAGATTCGAATCAGTTTTTCCTCTTTCATATATTTTACGGAAGCAGGAATACAAAATAAAAATTCTAGTTCAAGGATATAAAAATAACCTTTAATTATGCTGTTCAATTTTTTTGAACTTGAACTGATTCTCTCTCTCATTCACCATTTATATTATAAATATAAAATGGTATTGTATTTCTCTCTCTTTGTTCCTAACAAACTTTATAATTTAATTTCTTTTTTTTGTACTCACACTGCCTATAATCAAATTTATTGATTGTGATTATTATTTGATGTGACGAGCAAGCCCAAAAAATGGTAAATAACTAAAGAAAATATATGACCGAAAATAGTTATTACTATTTGAGGCTTTACTCTCAGTCCTCACACAACCATATTATATTTCTGTTGATTTTGTTTAATCCGCTTTGTTCAATCGTTATTTTTTGTGTTCTGAAAAAACTATATATTTAAGTTTATACAAAAACTACACAGCTAATGATAAGACATAACTGTACTATATATTATAGAGAAAGAAACTATATAGATTGGTAACAAAAATGGCTTCGATAAATAATACCATTAAAATTGTAAGAATAAATGGTTACACACAAACACTCATCATCATTGGCATTTCAAGTTGCGACTGTTGCGAGCAAAATAAAAAATGTTAAATATGACATGATGATGCTTGAAATTGGTATGATGATACATGTAACTACATTCTTCTTAAAATACTAATCATGATTTACCAGAAAAAAATGATAATAGGGAGAGACAGAAATAAAAAAAGCTCTATTAAATAATTATATATCTATCTATAAATATATAGGTATAAAATATGCTGATGGAAATAAAGAAAGAATGCATATTATAATGTTGTATTTGTAATGAAGTAAGTAATAATAAGATATAAAGTATACCTAAAAATACCTTAATACGATACAATGATAATACATTATTATTATATACCATACCCTCTTTAAAGAAAAAAAAGCTCTTATGTTCTTCTGATTGTTCAAGAAATTTTGGGAGAGAAAAGAAAAATGAATTAAAAACGAAAAAAAGATATAAAAGATTTGAACCGCAAAATTCCGTTTTCTGGATTATAACTTGTGTATTTCATTTATTTCTCATTTTCAAAACGGACGTTTTCTTTTTGGAAAATCCTTGTTTTCCTGCGTATGTTTCTGCATTAGCATAAATATTTCATCTTTTGAAACTATGATGCTGCCAGATCATTTCTCTAAAAGTTTCCCATTCCCCCTTTTTATTTTTCATTTCCAATTTTCTTTCAGTTTACAACAAATTATTTGACGTTTTTACATTCTCGTTCGGAAGCATTTCAGCAACAGAGCAACAATGTTGAGAAAATGAGATTTGGCCTGACTGACACAAGGAGGAATTTTTTTAAAAGGGCAAAAAGGTACCATTTTTGTCTGGCATGCTGCAGTTACACTTTTGAAGCTTGGAAAATTGGATTCGTCAATATTAAAGGAAAGATGTTGGATTGGAGTTTTTTGGAGTTGCATTTCTATAAGCTCGCAAGGGAAAAGTGGTACGCATTTAACATTGACATTTTACATTTTTCGGCTCATTACTGCACACAAAACCAGCAGGCATTCTTGCTCTCGGTATGGTGGATAAGCTTGCACACACTCGGGCTCGGGCAGACTTTTGAGCTCTTTGTAATAAGTTCAAAACACACTTGCATTTCTTGTTGTGGCTGTAAAAAAAGATGAGTCTTTAATTTTTCACACACACAGACAAAACACTACGCAAGCATATCTACAGTATTGGAGTCGGAGTAGAATTGAACAAGACAAGTTATGCATTTTTTTCTTCTTCTTACGACTTGTTTCGCCATTTGGACAAGCAAAACGCACAATAAAGCTCGTCTTTATTTAAATATCTTGTATATAAAAGTGTGTGTGTGTATGTATATATTTTTTTTATTATTTATTCTCTTATGGTTCGTTTGACTGTTATATAATAACCGGGCATGGATCTTTATCATCAATTTCCCAAGCAGTGTAGAAAATGTAGTTTTCATGCCTTATATAAGATGCCATGTCATGTGCTCCTTATATATTCTTGATGCATTTTTACTTTTCAGTCTGTATCCCTATAACTTTTCCCCCTTCTTCTTCTTCCTTTTATTATCGTTATTATAAGCATAATAACGTAAACGCAACAACAGTATAAAAAAAATTATATAAGCACCACGGACAGATAGAGAGATGGAAAAAAGAGAGGTGGAAAGAGAGTGCACAAAAGTATGCGCATAATTATCCCACAGTCACAGTTGGGTTTTTCACAATTTCTTCACAACGGAAAGTCATATTTCATTTACGGTGGTGATAGTGGTGCTGTTGGTGTGGTACTGCTTTTGCTCCTGGTCTGCTGTCTTGGCTCTTGGGCTCTCTTTTTAGTTGACTGGCTGGCATGACTTTTCATGAAGATCATGGTAAATGGTGGCGATCAAGACAAGTGAGAAAATAAAAAGATATGGAAAAGATGAAAAATGTTCGTAACAAGTCTCGCAACGGTAACGGTAAGAAAAAAATGTTCCCTGGCCATGTTCACTTGTATAGTATGCTTGAGACTACGCATAAATAAATTTTTTGAAAGTATCTACTCTCGTCCTACCGAGATGACAAACAATTTTGGATAACTTATTTGGTTTCAGGTCACCGCAGAAGTACTTAATTGCAATTGGTATAACCGTACATTTTTTTCGTTATTGACTCTAATTTCGTGTTTCTTTCTCCAGCCACTCTGGACAATCCCTTTAGTAATCAAATCTATACAGTTCTCAGGTAATATACACACCCGTCGTTTTCCGTTTTATTTGACAATAAATAGATGATGAAAAAAATAAATGCTACCTAGCTAATCGTACACCTTTAATTTTCTCCAGCCAGGTTATTTTGTTGAGAATGATAATGCTCCTGATAATAATAGCAACACCTCGTGTAACAATACACAGTAATGTTTATCCACCATTACCTTTTCTCATTTTCCGTCTTTTTATCTCTGCTGCACTCATTGTCGCTGGATGAGTCCTTCCCGAGCTTGGACCACTAACACTACCAACCACTATCGTTCAATGCTCACGTTGTGCTCACACGATAAAAAAAGTGTGAGATTGTTTGAGAAGCAATTTTATAAGATATAAAAAAGTTTACAGTTTAAACTCTATTGTATTTTGTTTTGTGTCCGCAGTGTGCACTCTCCTGTCTGCACCAAAGCTACAATAAGCCAGTAGACAAAAAGGAAAAAATGATGAAGAGTGCAAGTGAAAATCAAAAAGGCAACAACACACGGTAACATAACAGCCAAAAGTGAGCATCTTCTTAAGTACTTTTTGTGTATATTTTCTACGTACACTTTTTAACACGCCAACAATAAGAGCAGAAGAAATAACAAAGTTTAAAGTTTTTTTTATGTGCTCATGTTGCTCTGTTCATCATCATCACATCAGTTGTTGCTGTTTATTATTATGCTCGTTAAATATGAAAGCATTTATATAACGATGGATTCTTCTACACATACTTTCTTGATGACTTGGCATTATATAGCGTGCCTATATAGTCATCATCATGGCAAGCAAAATAGTAAACATTGTGCCTGTTGTTCTCTCTTCTGAGTCGTTACTTCTTCTATTTTGTGTTCTTGTACTTGACTTTAAATAAAATTATATTATTATACTATTCCTTTGTTCCCCAGCTGCGGTGTGGATTATTGTTCAACTGAGAAAGTCTGATGATGACGGGGACTTGTATAAAATGTGATGGCGCTTTTGCTTCAAGACTTGAATGTTAAAAATTTCCTCCAACATCATCACCGTTTGCTCAACTGTTTAAACTATTTTATGTAGCTTTCATTTAGCTTTTCTGTTATGTAATAATAATGCGCAGTTTATCAATATCATCATGATGAAATGCTGTTGAAGCTTGATAGACATAAATGCAATATATTTTGTCGAGGCAGAGAGAAGTAAGTAATACACACAGAAAGAGAGAGAGAGAGATCATTATGCTATCTCGTTGTAGATGATTGCATAGAAAATATAGCGTGGATGTTATGGAACAATGGCAAAATTGTACATTATGAGTGATGATCCTGAACGAGAAGGGATGAGGAAGAGATAGAAAGATAATTTCACAACGACAGACAGATGTAGTTACAAAAAAAAGTTACATATGTTTACAATGCGTGTATTCATATTGCGTTATGCTTTTGCTTGTTATTAAAACACATTTTCCTTCTCTGCTTACATATTTTTTATCATAATATTCTCTCAGATCTGAGATGTTCCTTACTTTCAATATTGCTACTTGTGCTATTAGGTAGCATACAATATATGAATTCATGTAGGCATAAATATACAAACTTGCATGCATTTTTATTTTATTTTTTCTTTTTGTACATTTTGTACCCTCGTATGTACGTACTAGCAATATGGACACTTGATCGGAATATAAATATGAGATGAGCGGAGGAATAAGAGAAAAAGAAAAGGGAAGTTGCTGTGTGGCATAAAATAACATGTTACAATTTTCCTTCTTGGTTATATATATTTTCTTTTTTATGTGTCCAATATATTGAATATACATAATGAATGGAGGCATGTTAGAGTTTTGTGTGTGTGTGTCGGTTCAAAAGATAAATATATTATGCTCACTCACATAGTCAGTTGTTGGCTGGGTTGGCTGGCAATGGAATGAAATGTGTGTGTGGGGAAAGTGATATCCAAGCTGGAGTCTTGCTCTTTTCACTATCCATTATACCTACGTAAGCATTCTGTGAGTAACTAGGTAGGAATATATGTACGATTTTTTGGTTGGTTGTGTGGTGGTAGTATTTAGTTATAGGTTTTGGTTGGAAACAGATCAGAAATCCTCTCTTCTGAAACGATATAGACAGGCGGACAGAAGATATTTGACTGCTCAGCTTGAACAACAGCAGCCGTGTTCAGTTTTTAGGGGCATATACAGAGTAGTAGTCAGTAGACAAGAGAACAAAGGAATAATAAGGGAATGGGAATTGAGACCAGGAAACGAAGAGAACAGATGAAAACGGAATGATATGGTAAAAAGTTTGGTATATGGCATGGTTTGGTGGTCTTTCTCTCTCTCTGTGGACTTTTGCTGATGGTGGTGGAGGAATATGGAAACAGATATTTTTTCTAGTTTAACTCAAATCTACCAAACATACGTGTACAATTTCAGGTTGGATATTACAATGTATGTAGAAAAAAGCAAAACAAAGAGCTCAATCTTCATCCTTTTTACTAGTCCTAACCAGCAGCAGCGTCCATACTGATGGTATTATCTATCTATACCCACACAACTACCTACACACGAACAAACATCCGTATTCATTTTTTCACCATTACCGAACATCATCATATCCTCCAACTACCAACCAACACCAAACCTTTTTTCCTCTACTTCCTCCCACACGTCTCTCTACAAGACCAAGAATTCGTTAGAAATTTAAGTAGGATCATCCTGGGGAAAAATCAGAGAGGGGGGAACAAGAAAGCATCCTATACTCCCACCCTTCCTCCCTAGTCGTTCCTTAACTCCTGGAGTGATAAGCTCAGCAGCAGTGTAGGGATAGTTATGCATGCAACACTGTACGTAAACTAAAAGTACAAAAATGTTTTCCCTTTTAAAGAAGGTGGCAGTTGGATAAATATATAGAGAAAGACTCTGAGTTGTTATGTACGCAGTTCTCTCTGAGTATCGGGGTCGGGGTCTAATGAAAAACGAAAAAGAAATGGAATAATCAAGCATACTTCAGCTGTTCAGCTCAGCAGAGAGAAAGTTATAGCAGAGACGGATGAAAAGCAAGAGCAATTGTCCTTCCTCCTTTTCGACATACATACAAAACTTACAATATTTCCTTTTTTTCACAAAGAGAAAGAGAGAAAAGCACATATTCTTCATACCACTCGCTTTTTTGGTCGGTCACAGCATCAACATGCAGCAGCAGCATCACATGGCATGGTATTCTAGTGTAAATATCAAACAGGACAAGGTCGTTTTTCAAGAATACGACGAAGAAATAGGGGAAAACAACAACTAGAGAGAGAGAGAGCAGGCGATACGAGCGAGCGAGCAGATGAGAAGGAATGTGTTTGGTGTGTGCATGCACGAAAAACATAAAAAGCTTCGCTTTCTCTCCGTATTTTATACAAACACTTTAGTCTCCTTTTCCCGTTTTTATTACGACACACTTACATCAGTTTCTCCAACTTGGCACCAAACAACTCGCTCTCTGCCTAACTTAAGCCTCTACTAGCTCGCTCCGTTGCTTGCAAGTAAGCAGCACACAGCACAGCAGACAGCAAAAAAGTTTACTGCTATCGTCATCTTCAAACTTCAACAACATCCTCATGATCCACACCTTGAAAGATTCAGAGAGTAATATGTAGCCTGCGTGTATGGATGTTTGAACTACCGAGCTTCTCTCTTCTCATCTTCTTGCCTAATCTACAAACTACATATGCAATGCTAAAATATATAAAAGTAATGTTGTTCTTACGACTCTTCTTCTTTCATCTAACCAACAACCTATCCAACAAGAAGAATGTAAATGCACAACTGCCATATCCGTGCTCCTTTCCCTTACAATTTTGCCTTGTCTATTTTACTTAATACTTTTCAGCTTTTTGCAGTGCCCTGGCTGTTTGATCTTGATGATGAGGATGATGATGATGGTATGTGTGTGCTGGGGAGGAAAGTTGAAGCTTTTTCTCTTTCTTCTTCTTATACATTTCCCATCTCATCTGATCATAGCACAAGCATAACCGTCACACATAACATAACCGTTACATCAGACACACATCACACGTTCGCCATCCACCACTTTCCCCATCTTCATGTATGTATATATCCTCCCTTTTCGAAACTTAAACCTTTTTTACAATGCCCTTCACTCCAACAGAGTTATTCTCCCAGACAAAACTTCAACTTTGCTTTAAGTATAAACCTTTTTTCTCAGCCAACACGGCTACACACAAAGCTTTCTTTTTTTTCTCTGTGATGATCATTCTGAATGCTGATGCTGCTACTACTACTACCGCACCGGAGGAGTAGAATTTTAGTGAAGGTTCTTAGAAAAAAAAGAGGAGATGAAGATTGTTTGGCTGGAAGCATGGGATTCTCCGGGAGAAAATGTACATAATATCATCCTTTCCACTAAAAGGAACATTTTTATATTGCTAGCACTATATATACTGTTCTACGACTGCTTTGATGGCATTTCGGGTTCCTGGTAGATGGTGATGGAGGATGCATTAAAGGGAAAGAGAGAGAGAAAATGCATATCTCCCTTTCTCTCGATTGGAGTTTTTCCTTTTCTGGGAAAAGTTTTAGTGAGTTGTGTATATGCAATAGAAAGAGGAAGGCAAGCAGAGAGAAGAGTGACGAGGAGTAGGCAGTTTTTACGGTAGAGGAGGAGGATAGAAAAAGAAGGGAAAAATAGATGAGATATCCATCCAAAAAAGCTTGAGAGTAGGAGAGAGCAATAAAAGGGAACATGGAGTTTTCCAGAGAGCAGAAGAGGAAAGCAATATAGCGAAAGAAAAAAAAGTGTGATAGCTGTGTGTAGAATATATAAAATGTATATTTTATATACATACATAAAAAAGCTTATATCTAGAGGGAATGCTTAATAGTGAAAGCATTTTGTGTGTAATGCATGTGCATGTAATATCCTTCTTGTGATTCTGCTTACAAACTCGACAAAAAGCTACATCCTCGTGTAAGTAGAAAGTATATATAGAGAGGGAGTTATAACTGACGAAGAGGTAGTTAGCGAGTCCCCCTTCATACAATGGCAAAAAAACCTGTTATAGGATGGTTATATTGATTAGTTATTTTAGATATACGCAGGTATATATGTGCATGTTATATAATATTTTTTTCTTATTACCGTGTGTGTGGGTTGCCGCTGTAATGAAGAAATACATTTCAGTTTCATACAGTTCTTCTGGGAGAGAGTGAAAAGACAGATGTGAATAACAAAAGGTGGTTGAACGGTAACGGTGGTCGGTCGGTGACGACAACTATGACAAAGGTGCGTTGCACTTTGGCTGGATTAAAAAAAAAGATATAATATGAAAAATGGAAACAATGAAAGTCATACTGCATTGTCGAGTTAGGGAAAAAGGGTTTGATTGATTATTTTTCGGAATTTTTAGCAGTTTGCAATGGTTGAGTCGAGGTGCTTGATTGAAAGAAGGCGAATTTATTTAATGCGTAATAATGATCAAACTTTTAAAACAATTTGTACACTCTAATTCTGTGTTTAATTAATGTACCTTATGTACGTATGACTCCAGTCTAAGTAAACTGCTGTACAAGTCTTGAGAGAAAAAATCACGTAATTTTGCTTTATAATTCCATTATTTATAGATATCCTCGCGCTAAATAAACGCCTCCATCCCACTTAACTGCTTGTATAACTGAAAGCAGAAGCCACCCACTCACCTTCACTGAACCGAAAAATGTACATACCTATAACTTATTCAATGACTCAAAGTGAAATGACAAAGTAAAATATCAAAGGAAAGTAGTAATAATGAAGTCGGTAATTATCTTATATAAAGTATGAAATCTCTTAAAACAGCATCCAATATTCTATCTACATACATGCTGTAAAGTGCAATTGAGCAATATCTCATTATTCTACACAGAGTAAACAATGTATGCTAACGAAGATAGATAAATATAGTTAGTTGGAACGTATGGAAAAATAATGGGACATTGCAAGTCACGTTGTTTTTCATGGAATTGATGACGTGAAACAAAGAGTTCAAGTACCTATTCTATTCCGTTGATGCTGCATGTTTTATCACCATCATCATTATCTTCATCTTCTTCACATCACAACAGCCTTTCTGCAAGGTTTCTTTTTCTCTTTTTCCAGAAATAAGCTCCTCACATTTTTGGCTTCACACACACAACGCCACACTGAAAACCTCTTGTTTTCCAAACCACGCCAAAAGCAGCAGCAGCATTAACAAGAGGAATGGCAAATAGACAAACAGCTTTTGACTATTGTTTCCCCCTCATCTAGAGATTTTTTTTGCTAGGATCCTCTGAAAATTGATGAATGAGTTTATATATACACGCTGCGCGGAGTAACAGTGTGCATCCCATTATTTCTTATTTTACCAAACGAGCTATCATTGAAATTTGAAATGGCGCAGATTGCGGAATGCGATGATGACGATGATGGGTTGGGAATGTGGATGTTTCTTTCATTTTTCGCCTTGTTCTCTCTCTCTTGTTGAATACAAGTTCAGTGGATAAAAGCTTCGCCTGGTAAAATTCCACTTGCTTTTTTCGTCCTTTCCTTGAAACAAACTACTCAAACAGCGACATTTCAGCATGCATGCTTATTATTATGGTGTTTTTCCAAACGGGGAGGTTTGAAAAGATGGTTCTGAAAATAAATTGTAAATGTACCATGTATAAGCATGATAGATAAGAATGTATGGTGGTTGCTTTATATATGCATGCAGCTATACATACATATCCCTCAAGCAAATGTAATTAATGATAGGAGACGGTCGTAACGTAACCATGTTTTTGATGAAGAAAAAAGGATATGAGATGGAATACATCTCTCTCTCTGCGGAGGAGGAGAACTTGAGAAGAGGAGAAAGAAGAATAAGAGGGCAAAACAAAATATTATACGTTATCACAAAACAGTTTTTGATTATAGTAGTATGAATACGCAAGTATGATAATGATCATGATCATCGTCAACGGCAGCTTAGCCGTAACAAAAGCAAGTAACGCTGAATAATGGCGTTGTGTGGTATACTGTAAATTTCAAAAGTTGTAAGACTTTCCTTTTTGCTTTGGATGAAGATGGGTAGAAACAGTGGCGGCACTGGTGAAAATTACAGTGGAAATCTGTACGCATATACATAAAGAGTAAAAACTTATGCGTGTGCCATCGTCGTCCTGAGTTCTCCGTTTATTTCCTTTTCTCAGTCTCGATCACTGGAAATTAGTGGAATAAAGAATGGAGAAGGACAAGAGGCGTTTTCACTGGAATTAGTGGATGGTGGTGGTTGGTTGGTATAGTTGTAACGTGTAATGGTAGCTTGTGTACAACTTTGTACGGTTTTTAGAGAGAATTCCTCCCCTAATTTTGATTTTAAGTATGGAACAAGGACAGTTTATATTTATGGATGTGGTGTATGATGGTATAAAAGTAGACAGCTAAAGTTGAGAATAGGTAGTTAGTAGAAAAGGGCAAAAGCATAAATATGGCTGGAGGTTGTTTTGGAGGGAGGAGGAAAATGGAGGATACGCTGAAAAATAAATGGGTAAAAACATTGGGGGAGCGAAGAGATTTCACCCTTTATTTTAGGAAAGGTATAAATATAAAAAATAATATTAAGCTATTTTTGTATTCTGCTTGTAAAGTAAAATTGTGCATTGAATTTTTGACTGGATGTTCCTTATTATTTTAGTAATAGTGATGATCATTGTCATTATAAACAATAAGTTACCGGACGAGTTTAACTGATACATGAATTATCAATTACTGGGACATTAGCATTCATATTGATTGGTAGCAATTTTACTATCAGATAAAATTAAAATATAAAATTGGAAGGGAGGCGGAAGATTTATGTACGCAAGAACTAAACTGCACTAATTAGTAGATGGTCAATGACTAGTGCTAATGTCGCTTTTCTCTGCTTCACCTCGCATCCCTGCCTCTACATTTTCAGACCGGAAAGCATTATCTATTAGAAAATGCTTAGCAAGTTTTCCAGCTTCCGTTAGAATCTTTTGTTGTAAAGCCTAGGTACATTTGCCCTGTATACTCATTATATACGTAGTTGTATAATGTATTTTCTCCAAGTCTAACATTTGTGTATAAGTTTTATATGGTCAGATAAAGAAATTTTGTTGGATATACTTATTATGGAAATGCAATTTAAAAATCAAAATGTTGGCTTTCTCTGAAATTGCTTGTGGGGTTGCCTTTTTAGTGACATATTTTTGACGATACATGCATAGGCATATACTATATATTTTTTTGTTCATCATACCGTTAAAACGGTAACGTTACATTTCATAAAATGTCAGATCTATGCATTCAGTATTTCGACGAGTTGAGTATCACTTATTTATAATGTATCAGTCTTTATTATCATGTCGTGCTGATAATGATCACCTCGCTTGTCTTTCTGGTCATTTTACAATAATTTGTGTATTGGTTTTCTGATGGCCATATACTTAAACAGAAAGAGAGAAAAAATTCCATTAGCGTTATAAAAACATGCCTGCCTACCCATTACATACCTACCTCTACCCATAAACATTTTTTTTCTCATTCATTTTAAAAGTGCGAGTGTTGAGTCGTTAAGTTGTCATGAAGTAACTTGTGCACATTACTCATTATTGCTTATACAAAGTATGTCCATGTTCTTCATGACGAGCATATCACCATATCTGGCCAACAACGACATGCGGTTCTAATTCGAAATGTTTAAACGTGCACATGAAAAGGATAATAAAATAAAGGATGATGAGGAAAAAACAAGGAATTGCAAATGACTTGAGCATAACTAGAAAATGAAGATGTTCAAGTGATTTATACTTGCTTTTATGAATTGAACAAACTACATACTCGACTGGCAATGGAGTTTACAGAGAGATAGAGCGAAAAGTAGAAAGAAAAAAGTTATAACGTAGTCGCACGACACACGATACGTCAACGTGGGTATACCAGCCGCAAATACAATCACACAAATGATTGACTTCAGTGTAATTTACAGTGTTTTTAAGGTATGCATACAAATAAACGTGGACATTGGTCACTTTGTCCATAAAAGTCGCTGGTGAGTGGTGAGAGTCAATCTTCAGTTATTTGAGACCGTTGTTGTGTGTATCCTTCTTTTGGACAGTTTTGCCGAAAAATTATGAAATTCATCTCATATCAAATCTCTTCTATGTATATGTATTGCCAAATCAGTCGCTCTTCCATTTATCTATTTTTCATTCCCACCAAAATGATAATCTTGATAAAGTATACAAATATGCAAACAAACAAGGGGCTAATCTAAAGTATACGATCAATCAGACAAGCAATTTTCTTTTTCTCTTGTGTCACAGCAAACACTTTAGTTGAAGCGCCATAGGTATCTAAGGGCTGGGTGCAAACATTGTACACATTTTTTTTGCGGTATGTTTATTACCACCAAAGAACCAAACGCAATCCCCGCAACCATTGCTGCGACAAAAATGGCAAAATGAACGACAGACAGGCTGGGTTTCAAACGAATAAAATTGCTTGAACGGAGACATGTGAGCGGTTGGTCGTAGTCATGAAATGGAAAGAAAAATAAATATGGTCAGTGGTAATTGGTAATGGAATACGATTGAATGCGTGTTATGTGTGTATATGATGCTGTACAGATATTACATACTTGGTTAAGCAATCTTCCTCATATTTTTCCTGTTGTTTCTAGTTGAATGATTAGGGGAGAGAGAGGGCTGATTCGTCTTTAATGCCGTTTCCCAATACAAAAACTTGTTCAACAATGTTTTATATATCTCTACCTATCCATCCAAAACCAAAAGTTGTTACATTGGAATAGAACGCAAAAATGAAAGTTTCAACCTAAACACTAAAAATTTCCAGCCCTGTCACTTTGTAATAAAATTTTTGCATAAAAGCTCACAGTTAAGATTTTTTATATTTTTACAATTCCCAATAAAATATTTTTGGTGGGACGGATGACAAGAGTTGTCTGCATATTTTAGAAAAGGGCAACGAGAAGAAAAGAAATGAGAAAATAGATGTTGAAGGACGAGCGTAATAAAATAAGCTTGAAGCAAGTCCACACACAGACAGTTAGGCAAGCAAAGTAACATTGGACTATTCTAATAAGAAGGGGAAAAATATAATATAAATACACACACACACACACACGCCAATTCATTTCAATGGTCTGAAGGTCTCCAAATGGCTTGTTATATGGTGTTCTAACGTACCTATTTACTTTACGTCTGTCGGTAAAATTTACAGGGAACGCACATTGTGTCAGTTGTTGGCGTAGTCAAGATAAGAGTTTCGACAGAGAAACTGTAAACGATGTTATATGACACTCTGAGTGAATTGAAGGATTCCCGTTAAATTTCAGCAGGCAGGGAAAAGTGTTCATGTTCCTACTACCTAAATTACAACCAGGCAAGGACCGTTTTTAGCAACAGAAGGCAGCAAAAAAAGTGTTTAATAGTCGGGTCTTCCAACAAACGGGTTGGGTGAATAGCTTTTCTGGTATAAGGGCACACACACACAAGTAGGAAGTTTGGGAAAGGGTATAGCATTTAAATGGTTCGTTTTTGTATATTGCACATTGTGTAGGGACTCTCCTGTGCTGCTACTATTACTGCTCCTCCGGTAATAAATATGCATTCATGGCCATTCATTCATTTGCGTTATATTGAGAATCCAGCAAAAAGGAAACTTTACAACAAGCTGCTTTACAAGTAAGTATATAGCGAATGGAAAGTGAGTGCAAGCGCAAGAGGAGAATATCAAATTGGGAATTTTATTGTCAACTCATGTGCCATGAAATGTTGTAAAAGTATAAAAAATGGAGTTTACATATAGATGAATGTATATATATAGCTATTATTATATTAGCTAGCTATCTATCTGCACAGAGAACAGTTTTCGTTTTGTGGGTTTGCCTCTACTTCTGATTCAAATTTCAATATTATTTATCCCCACAGACGACGAGACGGTGGAGAAGTAGTTTGTATAGTTCGTGTACAATAATAGCAAGTTTCAGAGAAGAAAAAGCTTTATGATGAGTAAAACGAAGGGGAGCCAGATAAGCTAGATAGGAAAGGAGTAGATGGAAACAAACTATAAACATTAAAGTGTGCATTTGTATGTATGCGAGAGAGAATAGATGAGAAGAAAATACAATGATGCATTTTACAGAGGTAATTTACGCACTGATGAATAGTTTGGCTGAAACTTGTGAAAATTCTCCAAAGATTTATTTATTTTTATTAAAAAAAGCCCATGCCAGAGTGAATTCTTTAATTATTGAAATTTAGCAGGAAAAATGGAAGGGTTTGGATTGATTGCTAATTTTATGGGAAACTTGAACTATTTAACTGACATTGTTGCAGTTGTCAAAAAAAATTACCTAATATGTTTTCTGGTAGATGTATATATGACATTTACAAAGCGTATATAATTCTGAAAATAGAATGTATTATTCAAATTGGTGACTATGTATGTATGTAATACAAAAGATAAAAACAGCTTATATACTAACGTCATTGCATGGGTCTCATGTGTATGCGGCATGTGAAAAATGCAAACAAAATCAACAAGGAGTTGCTCGTATATATCGATCTGGGAAGACGTATTAATTAAAATAATTGTAGGAAAAAATACTGCTTTTTGAGAAGGTCAGAATGATAACTATAAGCGAAAGTACACAGGGCTCACAAAATTCTCTCTCAAATTGATATTATTTCTATTTGCTTTTCTAACTAAGGTTCCTATATTTTTAAATATTGGTTTGCTCATTTTAATTGCATACTATGCTACCATTGCTACTCCGTGAAACTATACACATATGTATGTAGATATAGACGCTTATTTCGCAAGCTTTTTTGGTGTTTGTACTATTTTTTCATTGGCTTTCCTACTTGACGATTAATTATTGAAATAATGATTTATTATTAAACACTTGTGAACAAACAACTAGGATTTGCCACCTGTTCGTTACAATTTTGATGATGTTTCGCGGAATGCAGAGAGAGAGAGAGTGGAATGACATTGCTAGTTTGATTGGCTTTCTGTGGCAGTTTGCTATTCTAGTGCTTACGTGCTGGGAAAATGGAAAGGTCAAAGATGTTACTATCATTTGAATTTTTATGAATCCCTTTACAAAAAATTCAAAGGGTTGGAGAGATCTTGATCAATGTTTTTTGTCACTCATGCAATGCCAAAGTAAATGGAATATGTACATAATACCCTGAGTAGTGTCACGAATCACGATGACGCGATATATTTTCTATAAAATGCAATGTATTTATAGCTATTTTAATAGAAAATCAACACTGTTTATAAATTCATCAGATGTTAGCTCTCATGACAGATTGTACAAAATGAATTCTTTAATTACATACAAGACTAAACGCAAAGCAAAAAATTGATAGTCTGAATGCTAATTTTGCTTTGAAAGTGGCTAATTTTAGGGTAAAAATTAATAAAAAAAACAGAAGCTGATTTCTAAATACACAAAAGGGGATATTAAAGCACTTCTTTCAATAACATTCAATGACCTCTTGTTCACGAAACACCAATACAATACCATACGACCAAAGCCATTAGGAAAAATCAAGATTTTTAGAATCTGGGATGATAACAATAAAAAAAGGAAATTATAAGCCGGCATTATGCAACTCTTCGTATAAAAAAATGAACCGGTTTACTTAAGCCAAATCCAAAAAGTTTGTGCTAAAAAGACTTTTTTGGTTTATCTCCATCTATCTTTTCTTTTCTTTCATGTAATGTGCTTATATTAATGCACTGTACGTGCGTATGTGGGCATACATGAATGAAAAAAATAAACTTTTATTTATGCACAGAGGACGACCACAGTAGCAGTAACAAAAAGAACGGCGGAGACGGAGATACGGCTGGAGGAATCCGGTGATGATAAATATACACTACACGCATATGGCTATCTGCGCTATATTTTTTAAAGCTTTTTATCAACTTCTTCTTTGTTGCCTTTTTTACTCTATCCGAGATTTCAGTTTAGATTTACGCTGTGTATTTTATGTATGTTTGGGTGATGATTTTAACAGAGATTGGAAAAAAAGTAATATCTAAATCTGAGTGTACATACTCAAATATCCGACCATTTTATCTGCAAAAATTGAAAAGTGTTGGGGATTTTAGGGTATGATAATGTAAAACTTTTTTATTATCCTATTTGTCTGGATGGTTGGGATTTGAAGATGGCGGAAAGAGATTTAGTTGAGGGAGGATATGTTCGTTAGCTTTTAGTGAAGGATCATTATTGCCATCAATTTTGAATGTGTTAAAAATAGGTGTAGGTACAACTGAAAAAGGTTTAAATGAAATTTTTTGCAAAAAAAATATATGTATGTAATATTATTAAAATGATAAAAATTTGTTGGATGAAATAAAATTAACCCTATAAAAGGTAAACTTTTATGTATATATAGCCATTAAAATAGTTTATCATTCTTTGAAATGGTCACAGAGATTGAAATAGATTGTCCGGTGAAAAGAATCTTTGGAGCAAAAGATTTTTTAAACCACATGAAAATATTTGCTTTTGTTCAGTTGCAATATAAAAAGCAGCCATATTTTCTGGAACAGATTGCAAATGATTGCGTAGCTCATATTATTATTGTGTTTTCTCTCTGCTGACTGATTAGTATCATGCGCTGGTTGGTTGTCTGCAAGAGAACCCATTAAGTATGCAAATTACCAATATGAACATTAAACACGGCTATCGTTTCAGCTAATAAATTCTTCATTTATTCTCATTTTACTACTGCGCGAATGGAAAACCGAATCAAGTATGCAATGAATTCCATTTTGTTCCATGTACAGCTTTGGCTCTTCTTTTCTTGGTAAACTGAACCCCACCGCGTTGTTCGATGGGTATATATGTGTGCATAATATTTAATGCCAGCGATTAATAAAAAGGGATATTGTAATAATAATGTAAAATAATAAAATCCCACATGTCTGCCTGCCAGGTCTCCTCTCCGTTTCAATACATTGCACTTCTGTTCAATGTTCTACAGTGTGGTTTTGGCGTGCATTTAGCGTTTATTTGTGCAACTGGCTTGTTTTCCCTATTAAAATTTTTACCCCTTTTCTTGGCAGAAGCCTGTTCCAAATGCTGTATAATAATACTGGCTGCAATTAATGAATCTGAATTGCACTCTAAAAAGTACTCATCAGTCAATTTAATTACTGATTGATGCAATTACATCCGTTGTAGATTTTTTTGCTAAAATACATTTTACATCTAACAACGTGACTAACTTTTGTCCCGTCATCTGCTCTGCTAACTTATTAAATCCCAATTGTACCGTAAAATCTAGAGAATTCTATAAGCCTTCAATCAAACAAGCACAAATTATAAGCTGAATTATAAGCCAAAGAGAGAAAACTCGTGTATTACCAACCAACTGTACAAGTTTGGAGAATATCAAGCGTGCATGCATGTTTTATGTTTTGCTTCCATGTTTTTGGTTGGATGCTTATTTCTTTTTTTTTTACATATCCAGCTTGTTTTTCCTTTATTCCTGTTATCGTGACGCATAATGACAATGATCATGATTCCCTGATATCCCTTTCCCATCTGATCTTCGTTTCCAGCAGCAGAAGAGAAGACCATTTTTTCGCACAGCATGTTGTTTTGTAACAAGTCTGGTCTCCACCTTCCCTTTCTCTCCCTCACAGAGTGAGTACACATGTATCACAATACTCAGCCCGGCTTGAGCTGCCATTTACCATTTTTCTTCTCCCTTCCTACTTCTCTCTATCTCTCTCTATCTATTGAGAGAAAAAAACTATCTCGCTCTAGCTTTTTTATATATTTTTATGTGTATTTTTTTATATATATTTTATGCTCTACTCTTACTATTTTCTTTTGTTACATTTTTCTCATAGATCGTGTTGTTTGTATGTGTTGCTCTTTGCTTCTTTATTTTTTTCTCGATGTACACTATGTGTCCCTATTGCATACATGATGCATATCCTCCTCCACGGGAAGAAAAACGACTCCTCCACTCCATTTCCACTCCATCAAGGGAGACGAGAAAGAAGAGAGAGAAAAAAACTCTTCGTTTGGCTGCTTTGCTGGCTGGCTTGTTTCACTCCTCCTTACAAACTCTGCTTCACTTGAAGCAGTTTTTCGCTTCTCTTTCTGAATTCTTCTTCTTTTTTTTTTGCTTCCTTTAGCTAAAATATGATTATCTGGAAAACTTCAAGAGCACTACCACTACTACAGCTACCGCTATATCCAGCACAACCAACACCATCATCAAAGCAAGAGACTTTTTTTTCCTAAAGAAGAGAAGGAAACCAAGCGATATACGAGAAATACAAAATTCTGGTTTGCAGCAATGTACTTTGTGTAGTAGTCCAAGGAAAAATCCATATTTCCATTTATTTCCAACTTTTCAAGCGATTTTCTCTCATGTCGATCGCTTATGGGCATTACGTGTCAAACAAGCCAAGCAAACTGATGTCTCTGCCATGCCAGTACCAGCATCGCCGTTGCTTTAACCATTATCATCGTCATATCAGCAGAGAGTGTATGGGACCTCTGCAACTTACTTTTCTCTTGCGCCATTTGATTACATTGCATTTTCCTTTTAAAACAATACTCCTCTACTACAGAGCCACGGGATAACAGCTTAACTCAAAAACAAAAGCAGTTTAGCAAAGAGCGGCTTAAAAGCCTAATATGGACTTCAAACCATTTTGTAATATTACACATTTTTCTCCATCTCATTTCCCATTCCAGTAGTTTGCGCATAAAGTCTTTTTTTTCTTTTTTGATTTTTTTGATTATTTCCCACCACCACCACCACCAGCAGCACCGCAGTGTCAACCACCATTTGAATTTTTTTTTGGTTGGCTTGCTGAATTAAAAATTATTATTTGGGAAGAAGTGGAAAATGAAAATGACCAAAAAAACGAACGTGCTTAAATAGAATGGGGAGAAAGGGAGAGAGAGCAAGCGAGCGAGCAATTTGTGTGGTGATTATTGCGACTCTCTAAAAACGAAACAAGGAGCAATTTACTTTCACCTTACGTAATAACTTGTAGATTTAGATTACTGGAAAGTGAGAGAGAAAGAGAAAGCCCATAGTCATGTAAAAAAGGTCGCCTCCAGCCAGACTGTATAGTAGTCTGTGTGTGTGTGTGTTTTGGAATTTTTGACGCTAGATTACAACTAGTCTTGCTGACTTGTACATATATTTTCTCCTTGACTTCAGTTCAAGTCTCACGTAAGTATTATCGGCGTTTTTGCGTAGAGTTGGAGAGAAAGTATAAGTGGATCGATATATATTATAGTGCGTGTGCCTATATACATACAATATTCAATGGTTCGAAGAAAGAACACACGGCGACACAAACTACTTGGAAAAACCTTTATGATGATGATGATGGCGATAGCGATGTACAAAAGTAGTCAGAGTGAGAGTTCACTTCACCCTTATTACTACCGGGCTTCTGCTGTGTGGAAATGTATTTTGATGTTTTCCATTCATATATGGAGATAACTATAATAATATATTATGTGAAAGCACACACACATAGCAAAGCAATACGTAAGTAAGGAAAATAGAATGAAACAGACAAAAAGAAGAGGAAAAAGTTAAGAAGAAGGAAAATTTCGTTTCATTTCGTTTTATTAGTCCCAGCACATATTAGAGAAAATGTATGTATATTTTTAGGATACATGTAATATGTAATACGAAGAAAAAGTATACAAAAGGCAGAGAAAAGGACGAAGCAGCCTCGTTGAAGATAAGCTTCTCGTTGTTGCTCTTTCCACTTTTAGAAAACTTTATTTCACTTGTGTAAAAAAAATGAATGGTCATAGTCATTGCCATGTGCCATGCCAAGACATAAGTAGATACGTGCCCTGAGTAGGAGAGAGCTGTATATAAGATAGCATACACACATGTATGTAAGGGCAAAGTGAGTTAAGTACTGAGAAAAGTGGGTAAAGTAACCTTCATTTTCACTGGAAAGTGTTTATTGTGAAGAAGAGAATACAAAGGAAATTTTTTTTGGTTCTGTTGCTGCTAGTTTCTCATTAGTAGTTGTATAGACTTGCTTTCCCGTACGCTCGGTTTGATTGCTCTTCTCTCCCACTCACTACTCCAACTTGTTATCATTTTCATCAAACAAAACCCGAAAAAAATGTGCAGAGTGAAACGTGGCGTTGGCGTTACGGAAGAATGTTATCATTTTCACCTGTCTAGTTTTTCATTGGATTCAAGGACGATACACTATGACTTGTGTGTATAGGACTAGGAGGCTGGAGGTGAAGAAAGTCATACAAAATATTGCGAAATCAATCTGCCCACTCAATTCCCACAGTTAAATAAAATGCAAACTAGGTTGATTAACCCCATATATGTAACAAAATGCTTTGAAAGTAGGTAACAAACAGAAGATAAGTTAACAGCCTATAGAACCATTCGAATCGATTACATAAACTTAAATTGATAATACTCCATTCCGTATCCACATGATATTTTGTTAGTTACATAATTATGTAGTTAATTATATTCTCTCTGCGATTTCATTGTCATGATAAAAAGATCAATTTTAAACTTGTTA
Source organism: Coecobrya sp. COE2 (assembly GCA_027743765.1). Taxonomy (NCBI): domain Eukaryota; kingdom Metazoa; phylum Arthropoda; class Collembola; order Entomobryomorpha; family Entomobryidae; genus Coecobrya; species Coecobrya sp. COE2. The sequence goes on from JAHZMV010005751.1 coordinate 24,534, forward strand.
CACAATACTTACCAATATGATTTTGGGAACAAGAACATTTAAGGTTAGCCGCGTGTATCGACCTTTGTGTAAAGAGGAAGTATTAATTTTCGATCAGCACTGATTACTGCACGGAATTATGTACCAGTGTACCTAAATTGCTCGGAACATAAATTGGTATTGAAAAGTGGAGTAGATAGACGATAGACGACTTGGATAATAGTGTGCTCGTGTAGTCATCAATAATATCATCACACAGCTCGTTGTACGTACATGACAGCACGGTATGGAATTGAACAGATATCCGAGTACGTAACAAAGTACATATAATATAGCAAAACGAAGTAAGGAGAAAGAGGTAGAATAACGGCAACTTATAACAACCAGATATGTATATGTAATCCTAAACAATCCGTAATCCATACAATTTCCAATAATTTCATTGGTGGAGAAAGGGGTTGAAATATTTAACAACCTAATGTGTTCTCTACAATAAATGATAATTAGTTTAGAAAGATATATGCATGTTCATTTGTACATTAACTATAAATATATAATATTATGTAAAAATCGATTGTATGATGGAAAATAAATGGAAAAGTTTTTCCTAGTATGCCAATCATGTCATACGGCAACAAACTATAAATGTATATGTCTGTTTAAAAATGTGTTCAAGTTCAAAAAAGACAAAAAGGGTAAAAAACAACTTAAGCGGACAATGACAATAAGCGTTAATGTACAAACAGTTTTTTGGCCGTGGTCGATGATTGAGGTTTGATGATTGAGTAGAAATATTTGATTATAGCTAAAGTAATGAAACATTGCAGTTGGTTCGGGTATTGATGTCATTATCATCATCACATGCCGTCCCAAAACTACCGACTAAAGTGCTTTCACTTCACATGCTTGAATGTCAAGCATTATATGTCGGCGACATACGTACGTGAACGTATCAATACGCTTATTACGTAAAGCTACACAAAACAGTAGACAAATATACACACGCATACAATAGAACAATAGTTTTATATACCAAAGGTTGCAGTCCTATAATAGTTGGTTGTGAGATAGAAAATCAATTGAAAAATCGAAAAAAAAACGGCTCAACCTCAACCTCGTCATAATGAACTATGTATAAATATGTTAGGTGCATATGTTACAGAGAAAGTCCTTTTGAATTATTATAGGTAATGTGTTTTTCCATATGACACTCTGAGTATAAAATAGTGACGCATTTCAGATAATATTTTTAAGCTGATTAATAACACAAAGAATGACAATATGTAATACACAAGAAGAAAATAGACAACAGCAGACAAGTGGAAAGAGGGAGATAGGGGAAGAATGTACAAAATTATATTAACGTGCCTACATTATTAGTCTCCATCTCGAGAAAAGCATCGCACCACAACAGCTCGTCGTTATTGAACTTTTAAATAATAAACGCACAGACTTGACTAACATTGTTATAAAAGCCAGCAGCAGTGTGTTTGGAAGTTGTGTAGAAAATGCGAAAAGGCAAACTTGAATTTGAACTTGTCCAGTTTGTCCTTTCAAAATAGCAACTTGGTATAACCAAAGTAAATAGATGAAGAAAAGGAAAAGTATTGTGTGGAAAATGATTACTACTATTGGAAATGAAAGCATCACGTTCCAGGAATATACATTAGGTATAAAAAGCCGTTCGATGTTACAAGATTGTGAACAAGCACAATGTATTTATGTTTTTATACTTACATGGGAAATAGCATGATAAAACGTGGAGAGGGGAAACGGGTGAATTTCAATGATTATTTTTCTCTGTAATGCCATCATCAGCAAAAGTAGAGAAAGAGAGAATGCGTGTGAGTGCAGTAAAGAATGAGTTTGAGGCAGAACGATAGAGAAATATAAAATACATTCATTATAATGAATGAATTATAAATGCAAAGTTGCCGTTGTGTGCGTAGCGATACATTATATACACGGTTTGCCTTGCCCTGCCTTACATTTTCATGAATTTTTTACAAAAAAAACTAATACCTGCTTGCTAGTATATTATGAACGTGAATATCTTTGCGTGTGTGTGCGTTGTGTTTTGTATGTTCTTTTCAAATTTACTTATTGTATACAATTTCTTCTTGAGAATCCTCACCGGTGACAAAAAAATTCTTGTCGTGAGATATGGATAATTTATTATAAACTGTTGGTCTTTTTCGAAACCTTTAAGCGCTGGCTGTCTAGGTTGCTCTGGCCTTAACAAAGTCTGGAGAGGAGAAGAGAAGACATGGGAGCATGGGACCATGGGACATTGCATAAGAAAGTAGTGGTATAAGCACTTTACGTAATAATATATTAAAACCTGAGCTCCAACAGGGTTTCTGCCGTTCTGCCCACTGCTCCTCCTTAAAGAAAACGAAATGGTTTTTGTGAATGGTTAAATAATCGGAATGAATGGAAAATGAGTTTAAAGAGAGGGAGAAGAGGAAAGAGAGAGAGAGAGAAGGAAATAAGAAAGTAGGTATTTAGCATAGCTTGAGCATAATATCTTTTCCTTCTCTGTCCCGCTGCTGCTGTGTCCCTTATCATCATGTGTGTAAGTACAGTAGTGGCAGTAAAGAGAAAAAACATGAAAATTCCTCATGTCAAGCAAGACACGCCAACCAAACACCATGCACCACCGTTCGTTTTCATAAAACGAAGAAATGAAATACAAAGCAGCAGCAGCCAGTAAATAGGAAAAAACTCCAGCTCTCACCACGAACCAAACTTGTGCCAAAAAGTTGTGCTGTTTGCTGTTGTGTAATTTTCGTATTTACACACAATATGTATATAACTGACTACATATGCACAACACAGCAAACATATATAGACGACATAATAATATCATCAGAGAATAAGAAGAGAAGAGCAAAATGAACATTTTCAACATGCAATGCGATTTAACTAACTAAAAAAGTAGTAATAACACCAGCAGTTGGCATTCCGAGAATCTTGCAGTAATTCAATCTTGTATACAAAACTTGTATATACATTTATGTACTTGAGTGTGTAAGTAAGTATAAGTACGCTTTATTGGAGAAAACAAGTTCGCATGAGTTTTACTTTTTTTTTATACAACGTAGCGTTTTTTTGGGTATATAATATTGTAACGAGAAAAGGAATGTAAACGGTATTTACTCTGTCATGTCAACTTTTCCAGAGAAATTGATAAGGAGAAATAGAGAGGCGACAAGGCAGTCCAACCACACAGAGCAAATAATAAACGTCATCGTCTACACAAAAAAACACAGCAACAGCGCGTCACACACCAGTCACGATCGCTTCAGACCTGTCTGCCTCGTAGTGTCCAAGTATGCATTCAAGTGACACCCTGCAATTCAAAAATTCAGCAGTGATCATTTATATTTCAAAAGGAATCTGGCTAGTGTGCTTGCCTCTTTGTGTCCTTCCCTTCTTTCCAAAAGGCATATATAGCTAAATTACGAGGTTACATTGTAAACTGAACAAAGTCATAAAAGCGTAGTGAGTAAATAAATTAGAGGAGAAAATGAAAAATTCGTTTTTTGGGAGTTTTATCGGAGCCAGGAAGCCCAATAAGTATATATGGGATTTTTCACTCTCTCCTTGAGAAACTCTTGGGGCAGATTGGCTGGACTTTTTAGACTCTCTGTAGATGTATTGCACAAACAGCATGACATTATTATTATCATAATATTTCTTCATTGTTGTTGTTCATTGTCATGTCATGTGTGATGTTTGTTTGATTTTCTCTCGTTACATTAGACTACATGCAATGCCCACATATCCATAATATGCTGTGCATGTGTACCACCACTACCACCTATGCATATTCCACCCAAAAACAGATTTTTTTGATTGCGCAAAAACTACATTCTCTTTCTTCCTCCTTTTCATTCTCTACTTTTTTTTACTGGATTTTGCCCATTTTTGGAAACTGGAAAGGAAACTTAAATTATATAATTATCTATTCTTACGCAAATAATGTTCCAGAGCAGAAAAAAATAAAATGAAGAGCTGTGCTGCTTCTGCTGCCAGGGCTGAAACTTATATACATTTTTTGTATACCAAGTCATTTTATTTATGCACCCTCTAAACTCATTACCATATTTAATATATAAATGCCAACAATGGAATGTAACAATGCATCTGGAGAAAAAAATAATCATCATCATGATCAGCAGAGAGCAGCCATCAACATGACTTGTTATGCTACCACCTTGTAAAAATGTCATGTACAAAGCGAACGTTAATATACGCTCAACAACATTTAAGCTTTTTCCTCCTTGTTTGCCCTTTCCCATTGTCATTATTATGCACTCCACCTTTCTTTTGCTATTATTATTTCCTTCTAGGAATTATTATAGCTTATTCATCAGCAAGATGAAAACGAGAGACGAGCTAACGAAACAAAACTGTTTCAGCTTTTTTTTTCAACAAGTCAATGTGCAATAATCATAAAAATATTATGTGGTGGATTCATATAATCCATACACATGATATTATGATGCGTGTGAGTCATGTCTTTTAGTCAAAGAACAAAACACTCCAGGAGAACCTGGAGCTGCGTGGGTGAAAAATAAAACCTGCTGAAAATACATAACATACAGTACACCTAATATTATTTCCTCATTTGTACACATAATCATACGTAATAATAATATTAAAAAAGGTAATTTAAAATATGGCTGTGTTTTCTCCATATAGACGTGGTTGCTCTGCTCTCTCTCTCTTAAAAATATTTCCCATACAAGCCATGCATGTCAAAGTCATGCAACCCATGTAAAAATTCAAATTGTCCACATTTGCGTATTTTTTCTGTCCAAGTGAGTTAGATTGTGCATATGGTGTGGTTGTGGCGATGTTGATGATGCTTTAAAAAACTGCATTCCATTCCATTTGCAACAACAAACAAATAACCAGAGTGCGGAGAGTTTTTCACTCAAGTGAAACGCAGTCGACAAACGTCGAGTTCCCAGGAATTGTCCAAAAACCAGCGGCAACAACGCATCACATAAATTCTTCTCAAGACTTGCATACTTTTTTTTCCCTTTTCTTCCATCACCTCCTCCCTCTCCTCTTTCGTCTCTGTGCTCTTTCACGCTGCTCCATGCATGCTGTTTTTCTGTTTTGGTATTTTAAAAAATTTAGAAAAGTGCGAGAGCGTCATTTTAGAATTCCGCTATATACGCTTTCGTCTCTGCTACTGCCGTTTTCTGCTGGTGTTATGTTGATGTTTTCAAATGATAAGGTCTTCGAACTTCTTAACAGCAAAGTTGTATGAATGGCGATGATGGCGTCATCGTCGCAATTCACGGAATTATTATTACGTTTGCATGTAAAACTTGCATTTTCTTTTTGAACGCTGGTTAAAAGACGTATGTGCGTAGACGAATAAAGTATTAGAAAAGTCGTTATCGTTTCTCTTGATACAAGCGTTTGATGGCAGAGTTGTACGCGTCTTCGTCACAAAACAGTCATCCGTTTCTTTAAAATTAAGCTTTCTCAAGTAAAAAAAAATAGGTGGATGGATGGTTGATGACGATAATAATAATAATAATGATGATATGGTATTTGTGCATTCTCAAAGGAGATTCAGTGCTCATTATCGTCATTTTGACTAACGCACGTACCACACCATTTTGAACATACATGTGTACGGGACCATGTTTTCCACGCACTTTGCACGCATCAACGCATGCACCATCATCATCAACAACAACGAAAAAAAGTTTTTAAATGAGCAAAATGTATCGCCATCATTACCGTCATCGTTGCAGTAGTCGTGGAAGAAAATCAGAAAACATAATAATCTTACCTACTACAACATACATTATGTATGTATATATAAATGTATTCATATACGGTATTGTACCTTAGGTATAATATTTTCCTTTGAAATGCTCCCTGATGGTTTTGCATGGCTTCTTCTCCTCGTGAAAGCAATAATAGTTCCGAGTTTGCTTCACCATTTATTCGAGTAAAAAATTGATCGTTTTGTGTTGCTCCTCTGCATTTCCTACTCATGCATACTATTCTCACAAAATATAATGCTGTTATATTAGATGTTTTAGACCGGTGGTGGTGGAGTAAGAGCAGTAGAGCAGCGGATTTTCAACAGGAGGACATATTACGCAATAAATAAATAAAGCACCATGAATTATCTCTATTTATACATTTCAAATCACTAATTTTTAGAACGTGGATTTATGGAGAGAGCGGGGAAAACAGGGAAACATCCGCCACTGGAGAATTAACGGGAACGATGCAAAGCCTATTTCCCCCTTCATTTTAGATTCTCTCTCTTTCTGCTTTCTTCTTCTTCTCCTGCTGTTGCTCTGCTGCTGAATGAATGAATACAAGTCATTTCAGAGAGAGACTTGTGTTGAATTACTATTATTATTGCCATGCATGCGTGTACGATTTTACATTGCCGGCTCTATCCACTCACCATTTGCATTTTTGGATCCAACATCAAATCATCCACCAACCATCGTCACATCACCATCATCATTTTCTTCGGCATTATTCACATTCTCAACATCATCAATCCGGCTTTCATTTCAGCATTTTTTTTGCCCATGGCGTATATAAAATCGTAACATATGCATGTCATCTGGAAGTGAGCTGACTCCAAAACAGGAGCAACTTTTTTTATCCCTTTTCATGCACATCTAGCACGCTTCACTTCACCATTTTTATATCCTCATATCCAGCCATTCATTCATTTTTGCTTTTTTGTTCTTCTTCCAGCAGCAGCCAACCAACAGATCTGGATGATGACTATGATCAACATTCACCAATTATTTTTCGTAGACAAGGCTGGAAATTAAGGGCTCTGTTGTTGCAAGTTGCAACTCATGATGGTGATGGGCAACAACGGAAAAATGCCATTTTTATATTGCGTAATAGTAATATAATAAGAGAGATGTGTGTAGGCAAGTGGCATAGATGAAAAGTACGGGGCTGGCATGGAATCGTTTGATGTAAGATGAGGGTGGCAAAATGAATGAATGGAGAAGGGTCGCTTGATGTTCTCCATTATACAGCAGGCTTGACTGATCTGCTTGTTTTGTACTGCCAGATATTAAATACGAAGGGCTTATGAGCTCCTGGATATTTGACTGGACTACTGCCGTTTTGGATACACTTTTATGCACTGTGTGATTTGGCATGTAAGTCTTTTCTGGTGAATGCAATGCCTGGAATGGAAGGAAATGAGCTAATGAATCCCAATAAAAGCTCAGATCCGGCGGTGACGGTCAGACAAAAAAGAAGAGAGAGACAGAGGGACGTGGACAAGATAATGTATCAGGAAAATGAATTGTATCGTATCTCTTCTAATCAAGCAATGATGATGATCATGATGAGTAGTCCTTCAAAGATCAACTCATTTCATCTGAATGAGCACTATGTATAGACGACCATATAATACAACTAAAAAATCTATATATTTTATTAAGAATTTTCCAAATTGATAATGGAATATATGTGCATGTAATAGGATCATTTTATTTTACGTGGGCACCTAATATATTTTGTGCCTAGCCAAGGTACTTTTCTTGCGCCAGTATCAACTCTGTCGATCGCTTTTACCAAGAAAAATGCAACGCAAGCTATAAAAGATTAATACATTAATACGTACATATTTAATATGAATATGTATATCAATTCATTATAGCGTGTACATGTCTCTAAAATCTATTCACCTGAAAAAGCCACCTACGATATAGAAAAAGTTCAACAAACTTGCATGAGAAACGGTGGACTCGACAACAGCGACATAACTTGGGGAAAGAATGAACAATCATCGTCTATTTGGTAACTTGCTTTGGTAGTATTTCCAGTTAGACAACATGTGGAGCTGAGGAGCATTTTTTGGGAATACATGCTCTCTTTCAAAAAGTATGATTTTCAAGTTGGTAGAAGTCATAATAAGTAAGTGGTGAAGTATCTTTTTATTAACTAAAAGACATGTTGAAGTTGCTGAAGTTTATCTGTGAGCGGTAGGATTATACTTACCAGGTTTTTGGCCTGTTAACACATAAAAACCAACTTATGTGTTAACACCCCTGTTAACACATAAGATCTAATGTGTTAACA
>JAHZMV010005752.1:0-13408 GCA_027743765.1 Coecobrya sp. COE2
GGGGATTTTTGGCTTTGGGAATTTTTGGATTTGGGGATTTTTGGACTTGGGGATTTTTGGATTTGGGGATTAGCGATAGCAATCCTTTACAGTAGGGTAGAGTTTAAATTATTCGGACTTTCCTATTACCTATCACACAAAACACTGTTTCCGAAGACACATCTGTTGAAGTGAATAAGTTGGTTAAATCCTTAAAACGATAAAATGGCGTTGCTTTGTTGCTTATATTCGTTATTATTAGTAGGAATTTGGACAGTTATATGTAATCGTAATATTTTTTCTAATCTTAGATATTAGTTCTGGGATGGGATGACAATTATGTAGATATATTGATTTAACAAATTATTGAGGTTAGCAGGATTTCACGGAAAGAAACAGAAAAGAAGTTAAAAATTTGTTAAAATTGAATACAGTATCTATCAAATTACTCTGGAATTTTTGCATAAATTTCGTATGTTCCAAGTAAGCAACTACAACGCCGTTTAAATTATTCCGTCATTCCAGATTAATTTTAATTTTATAGGTAGAATACCCATCTTTTCTTGATCCTTCAATGAAGTGTTTTGCAACAGTGCAAGTTTAATGAATAATATGAATAGAAGCAAACAATCCTCATGGTTCACACCCCACCAGATAAAAATACGGAAAAGTGTTAGAGTTCAGAAAACGTTCTGCTTTCATAATGTTCAAAAAACCTTCACTTAATTATATGAACCGTATAAATTTAAAAAGAATTTAGAAAAGTAGTTTTTTGCATTGTGAATATCTGACACCAAATCTAAATATTTCTCAGGAAATGAGAGAGATTACAATGAGAGAGTAGTTTGCCAACAACCAACCAGAACGGTTAGCTCAAAATTAGTGTGCCAGCGGCAGAACAGAACAGTGAGGTCTCATCTCTTGCTGAAGAGAGTAGATTAGTAGCAGCAGAACCGAACAGAGCTGGCTTGAGAGCTCTCCCAGGAGCCTCCCATCTTGCTCCTTCTGTGACCAAATAAATACTTTTTTTGGAGCAATTATAGCAGTAACCAACTACGAATAGTCTTGGGCTACAGCTTGTAAGTGATGTTGTCGAAAATCTATTCTCTGGGAAATATCCATAAGCAATACTCAAAGCTACACTCATTTGTAATTGTCTGTTTTTCTTTTCTAGCTAAATGGTCATCAGAGATTTTGGTAGACATAAATTGGATTTATTTTTCATTACACATTAAATTATATATTAGAACAAAATTTAAAATTTAGTGGAACTATTAGTGGACCTAAGGGGTTTCTATCTGAATGAGTAGAATGACATAGGTTAAACTGTGTAGATACGAGGGGCAAACGAAGTATTCCAAGCCAGTACTAATTTTCCATAGTAGCTATCAAAACTAAATGATGTTGTAATAAATCTACAACAGCAACTCATAAACCCATTGGTATTCTTAATGTGGATTTGATTTGACGCAATTAGTCATTGTAATTTATATAAATGGAAATCCTATAAATAAAATCCACCCAAAATATAAATTTCTTTCTATTTGAAGACCGCAAGATTTGTCGTTCCTTAACGTCCAGTTTCTAATGCTGTCAATCTTCAAATATAAATCAACACTTTAAAAAAGGATTTTTTCCAGAAGCTGGCATAAAATTCCTTTCTGCCATCTATCCCAGCATTGCTTGCCATAAACTAAAAACTAGATTCTAATGAGAGAAAATCATTTCGCGCATGTAAGAGTATTATTTCAATCTGAATCATAATATCTTCTGACCAAGTGGACCATCTGTCAATATACGTTGTTTATTTCGTGATGATCGAAAAAAACTTTGTCGTAGTTAGTCATATTTCAATCTAGTTTGAAAATGTTTTCAGTTATACATAACTCAAACTGCACTTTTTTATTGGCACAACTGCAGTGAAGTATCACGACGCTAATGATAAAACAAGTAAGCGCAAACACATGCTTTACATTAGATTTAAATTGAAGGTTGTAAATACTTCTGGAGTAATAATCAACAAAATTATTTAAGTTTTCAACCTTGAACAATTCGTCTTCTTACTCAAAACTAACGCCATCTTCATATTAAAAACTGGGAACTCCAGTAAAAAGTTTCCAGAAAAATATTGATAACAAAATTTTATAAAGCAAAATAGTATCTGTTGTGCAATTCCTCTGCAATTGACTGATAGAAAAAAAACCAATGTTTTGTAGACAATATTTTAGCCCGTTGCAGAAACATTTATTATATTTAAGAATAAAATAAGTTTCATAAATTATTACGAAAGCTGTTGTAAAAATGTAGAAATATTACCTTAAGATTTTACCAGCGGTTGTTTCTAGGAATTTTGTTTCTGTTAGGACGGCAAAAATTTTAACTTATAGAAAGCACTATATAATAATTTGAACGACAGCTATACCTTTTCCTGATTTTTTATATGCCTTAATATAACCAAATAACATCAAACTATAACATCGTTATTCGTTATCTAGTTTGTTCAAATTTGAATATTAAAGAAAAAACAGACAAATTAATTGCGATTGATGCAACACGACGTCATATGGATTATTAAGTGGATCAAATCACAGTAAATTAGATTAGATTTAAGGTTCCCTTCAAAGTTCAGATATTCTTCCTCGAATGGAATTTGATTGAAATAATAATTTCTCCATTACGCTTATCAATTCTTAATTCATGATGAAGCCTCTTTGCTAAAATATAACTTTTATACCTTAAAACAGTATTTACCTGTTGCAGTCAAATGCAGTGTGTGCTAGGTCCATGAACAGATAAGGATATTTCTGAAATGATATCAAATGGCCACTATATATTTATTCATATTAATATTCGCTTTCGGTATGGTAGGTATATACTACTATTTATTGAGCGATTTATTTCAATGAATAATGACATATTCAGAATGTTTTTAAAAAATGTCGAGAAATTTTCGTAAAGGATTGATTGTATTTACGGATTATATATATTAATATCATCATTTTATTTACTTCAATGATGGGATGTATACAACAACATTGGACATCGTAGGTTCATGATATTCAATTTCTCCTACTACAAATTAGAAGGTTCTAACAAATGAATTGATTGTGCGATCAATTAATATTTAATATTTTTATCTGTCTCAGAGGAAATATGGTGAAGAATTGTGACCAGAAATATTTTGCATTGATCCAATACAAAAGGTTTTTAACATTCAAGGTTGTATCTCAACGCCACTGGTACACAATTTGGACGGAATTCACCGGAATTCAATAGCAAGTTACACATAAGTGGTACGTGAATATTAGCATATTTAAAGATTAGTGGAGGATTTAACTGTTTCAATTGCTTGCTTGCTTGCTTTATTTATCCATTGCTACTTTTTGAAACTGAAGTAATACGAAGGTGAGACATATGTAAACTAATGAGTGGCTCAATTTACAAGTATTAACAGATATGAATGTTGGATTATGCTAATTTTGCCCAAACAGTTCATTGGGAATGGGTTGCATAATTTGAAAATTTGAATCCAAACAAGCGTTACGTAATGCAACATCGCTATTATAACTCAAATCTTGAAATTGTTCTTACACAAGCCTGCCACTATTTCATAATTCCGTTGTTTCTACGTTTCCCACCTACAATCAGAAGTTAGTGTAAACTTAAATAATCATTCAGGTCAGGAAATAATTGAATCTTTACCACACTCAATACCTTTGATCTTCATTACCGCATCAAAAGACGCTTTGATTTCAGCAATGAAAAAATAATAAATAATTGTAAATCAGTAACAGAGACAATAATTCCAACAAGTATTACAATAGATTTGTTATAAAGGCAGTAGAGATTGTTGTTTATTATGTGACTAATCTAAGAAATTAAGAAATACAAATTTTGATTTTCACCTGAGCATGTAGAAAATCTTTTCAATAAAAAATGAAAACCACCAGCTTCAGATAAGTGATGGGAAAAGGAACCGATTTTGCTGTTATTTATCACCTGTTTCAAATATGTTCATTTCAATTATTTCACTTGTGAAAGCATTTTGCCCCACTTTTTATGCTCTGATGTACTTCAGTAATGAAAATTAGGTGGTTATTATTAATTTATGATCGTGTATGTTAAAATCCTACAATTTCTCCCACTATTCAAAAAATAACGAGGAGCACTTTTGCATCTATTATAAAACATTATACATCGTATACAGTATTTTAACTTACGGCGTCGAGTTTTATATAAATGATTAAAATATAACAGGAATGATTAAATTGCTAATACTAATCGCAAGATAGCAGAAAAACATAATTATAAATTCTAATTTCTTGGCAATCTTAAATATTTTGGGATGCGTTTGTTTTTAACCTTTGTCGATTTTGTACTTATACTTAACTAATTAGCTTGTAAACTTAGAATCCCATTAAGTTCTAACTTTTTCTGAAGAGGTTATTTGCGGTAATCATGATTCTTGAAATGTTTATGCTTAGACGATGTTTGTTTCAACGTGATTCAGTATATAATTTAGACGTTTCTGATTTTAAAATCACTAGGTCCTCTGGCAACCACCTCGGCTTTCTGTATGGTATTGATGAATACTTAACTAATGCGTTGTTGGCTGTTTTTGATATTGTTGCTATACAAAAAGCCATACAAATTAGGCATGTATTTTTTCGCCCTTAACAAAACATCAATCATATTGGTTATTATCATCAAAACTTTCTAGAATAAAAAAATATTTTTTAAGGTAGACTGATTAAAAATTAAAGGTGATTAAATATCCCTCTGTAAGCGCCATAATTTAAATTCTTTAAAAATGCATGAATTTTTTAGGCAAATGCATTTTTTTGTAGACCACTAAAAATATCGGTTATGCTAATTATTAAATTATTCATCATGTTTGGTATTTAACAGGAATGTGTAAGTATTCCTTCGAACAAAGTGGGAATAAGTGCGAAGTGGGACTAGGTCGGAAGTGGGAATGAGTGGGAAGTAGGTGAAGTTTCCGATGAGGAACTGAAAAGGGACTGGCGACAGAAATTAACAATTAGTTTTAGTTGCAATAACTATTAGTTCTTTATGCTTTATTATGCAATGCCATATCAGGATTTTTATTTCAACGAGGCGATTATTAAAAATTGCTCAGTACATTGACAAATTAAAGATTAAAAAGTAAAAAAAATAAAGACTAATATGAATTTACCAGTTAAAAAATAATTGCATTATCCTCTAAAAAATAATCACTTACCCTTAAAAAATATTTTTTTATTTAAGAAAGTTTTGATAAAAACTGACTAAAACCATGATTATTTAAGGCCGAATTCTCTACAAATTATATTAAAAGTACACTTAATCATTTATAAACTGCATAACTTATCAATGTTAGTTGTATACCAGTTTATGGAAACGAGATTACCGATAGCGTGTCCATGTAATTCGGATTAAATTATAAATTTAAATTACCTTGCGTCAATGAAAATGCTCGGAAAGGAATGTCTTCTCACTACTACAACAAGAAATTCTATCAATTTAAAATGGAGATATCCAATTTTTTAACAAACTACGCCATTGGCCAACATATTCACAATTATGAATTTGTCGGAGACAGAACCGAATTCATCGTATTTATTTCAATTCAAAAATTCAATGCACCATCCCATGGTGACATAAAATGGACGGTTGTCATAATTAATTTAAAAATACAGCAATATAAGACTTTTCACTTTTTCAGGGATCAATACTTTAAATAATGCACAAGACAATGCCGTATTGGTGAATTCGCGGACAAAGGGCGCATAAGCCGTATTTTGTAAAACACAGAAAAACAGATGACTGTGAAGCTAGAGCATTTTTTTAGAATTTGCCTGCAGTTCTGGTAAACGTAAAGAAAGATGGTTGGAGCAAAATAAACATTCCAAGCTAATTAAAATAAAATTTCAGTTTTAACGTTGAATTTTCTGAACAAAAATATTACCAACTTGCCCAATTATCCACTTAACAAGCAACAATCAACTGATGTCTGTTTTAAACCAATTTATAAAACATTTCCCAGAACGAGCTATGTCGTGCTCGATAAATTTATTACCAAAAATCATAAATAACTTTTAATGGTTCATTTCGAAAGCGGCGTCAAGCTTTTATATCGTACCAAACAGCACCAATAATATGAAACAACTGGGTAGATTATATATTCAATTAACACAGAATAAATTAAATTCTGTTCAATTATTGTACGTTTCCCAAACGGTTTTGCACTACAGCTTAAAATGTAAACTACCTCGGTAACAACATAAATCTCGTAAATATGAAAATGAAATTAGTGTCAGTAGAATTAGTAGGAAGAAAATGAAGCTTAAAGAATGTGATTAATTCATTCATTTATAAATGAATAAAGCAACAAACGGCAAATACATTTCTCTAAGAAAAAACAACATCGCATCAATGCTAATCTAATCTTATAATTTAAAGTAAACTCAAGTCAAACCTTATTCATAAAATTGGTGTCGCACTTACACAAATTCGTTGTAATTTAGTATATTCTATTTTTTGTACTAAATTTTTAAAAGCCAACAGCAAACCTTCTTCTTTTTTGTTGACATCAATCGCGACATATGTATTAAAGGTGGTAGTAGTACCCAATTAATTTGCTAATTAAAAACATCCTAATTGGTGTGTACAGTGGATTTTTAAAGTAAAAATATGTGCAGAACGTTCCACTTGGAAACACTTATTTAAAAGTATTTACATTTTGAGGTAAGTTATTCTTAGCAAAAATTAATGTAGATAACAGTTCAATAAGTCTATAAACATCTTTTACATTTCTCCGTAGATTCCCTTGCTCATCTGTGTATTAATTTATATTATCACGGCACGTCGGTGGATTAAACACACCAACATTACCCATAATATTGATCTTATTCATAAGGAATTGGTTGGCTAATTCTCAGCTAATTGCCTACTATAATTAAATCGACAGCAAAATACTCAAACAATTGGTTTAATGGGATATACACCTGATTGGATTAGTTAGAAAGTTGTTGACTTTGAATAAACCAGTAGTCGTTCAGCATTTACTTTTGATGTAATCATTGTATTGCATGTATTCATCATTCTCTTTTCTATGGTCACGTCATCTCCCAATGAATAAGTTATAATGTAAAATCTAATTTGGCAATCTTTTGAAAGGAAATCAGGTAGGTTATTATGATGGCGATAATCTGTGTAATCGATCTTATTCGGCTGTTGCTAATGATATTAGCTAAACTCTTCAGTTTGGAAAGATACAACAAACAAATTTTATCTAATCTGAATTTAACATCGGGACTCATTAAATTTGAACAGTAATTAACACATTTCTGCTTGAGACTACATTATAAATAAAGTGACAGAAAGAAGAGCGGCAGTAATTAAACCAACAAACTTTGGTATGCTCTGTAACAAATACTAAGAAAGTTATTTAAAAATGAATGCTACTGGGATTTTCAAACTGCTTTTCCTTCCAGTTGATTGGACTGCCTTGGTAAAATACAAAAATCCGTTTCCAACTAAAAAAATATTTTTGTTCGTAATTTAACCATAATCCTGTTGTTGTGTAATTGGCATACGACTTCACAAAACTTCAGGACGAGAAACGACAACCATTTGACTAGGAGGATAACTTTCAAAAAATTGTTCCGGAGCTGGACAACATCATCAAAACACATATTGTAGAAAAATTGGCTAACGACATTGCAGCACAATGCTTGGTAAAGGATGCACCAATTGAAGTCATTTCGTACAAAATCATAGCAGGCTCATGGGCTGTGGGATTTTAAAAAATAAAAGTTGCTTTTTACATCTTTCACCTTCGTATTCACAAAAACTTCAGTAACGAATTCTTTTTGATGGGGGTTATAGGACCTCTCGACGAATCTTGTCCAATTGAATATTTTGACTCGACCCCAATATATTCGTTGATTCTAAAATGAAACTTTTTTATTTGGCATAGTATAGATAGAAAAATAAATAGTGTTGAATCGATAACAATGTCATTTTGTATCTGGACATTCCGTTCCAATTGTCAACAATTATTTGGTGGAGTAATAGAAAATAAATTCAAAATAATTAATCAAATGCTGATTACATTTATACTATATTGAAAAATGTCCTACATATACGCACATGTACACGGAACCACTGTAGCATAAACGTTGCTCAAATATAGTTTAGGTATTAGAACATTTAAATACTTTTGTGTAATGTACATATTCAAGCACTAAAAAAGCTAACAAATAAATATTTGTTTTCCATCATAAGACACCATGTTGAAAAATTATTGGGCAAGAGTTTAGATTATTTCTAAACAAAAGCAACGATGAGTAAGGTATGAAATGAAACAAGTACATACTTTGGAAATATTGAAGCTTCAAAATATCTGTACTGAAAACAGAATGCCAATTGCAAACAAATTCCAACGTTCGTTTTTATATCTTATCTCACTTGTGCTATTTGCAAACTTACGTAAATTGTGTCGTGATGTGCAGCTAGATGAACTTTTATACGTCTGATAATATCCAACGATTATTACGATAACGTTTGAATGTCGATCATTTTTTAACAGTTCAAATAACCGAGTTCGTTTATTTTGTGATATTTATCCTGAATTATTAAAAACAATTATCCCCGGTTTCTTAGCTTCAATTTGGTGTAGCGCTGTTGAGTGTCAATTTAGTGTTTTGGCGCTGCGCGCACTTAAATAGATGGGTTCTTTTCGATTGTTTTAGAAATTCAGTCTCTCAGTTTAGGGCCGCCCACGGTCGGTGGTTGATCTGTACTTTTTTTAGTGAGCAGTTTTTTTGTAGCTAAATACTTACCTGTAGTATTGTATATCATGTTTCGTGGTTTACCATCACTGGTAATATGTTTCACGGTTTTAACCTTTGGCCTATCAACAGTATTATCTAAGTAAGAATTGATGTGTTTTGGGAACGCTACGTTAGCGATGGTTTTCACCGTGATAAAAGTAAAAAATAAAAACCAAAATGTAGCCAGTTATAGTTTAGAGCATCGAGAATCAGGATTAATCATGTTTTGTCCCATATCTCTTATCTTGATTTTCTTATCTATGATGCAAATTTGTCGTAGGAATTAATAGACAGCCTTTATGATTCATGATACGTATTTACGGAAACTTCACTGTTACAGAATTGGTCGGCGACAAACGTAGCTTCTAGCACCATATTTCAGTAATTTCATATAATAAAATAGTAAACTAATGTGATTCAAAATTATTATGGCAGTGAACTTATATTTTGTGAGTCAATGTAACAGGCCATTTTTACTTATTTCAAAATTATAAACTTCCGATTTGCAATTATTCGAACAATAGCGACACATTTAAGATTGACATTGCTTCAGTGATATATTGCCAGGCAGATTTCTTCCAATTGGCTTCTGAGTTAGCATAAATAATAACTTGTATCAGAAAGGAATTATTAGTAATGAAAACTTGAACAAAAAAGAAGAGAAAAATCGTGCCAGAATGAATGAATACTTCCACTCGGATTATTAAAAATTACAGTTTATACTTTTGTTGTACAGCATTGCATTTATCCTGTTTGTTGCAAACCCTTAAATGGGTTAGCTAATGTGAAAATAAAATTCTGAATTAATTGTTCAACTTTGATAATTCTTTTGTATGAAAGCAGACTCCGTGCAATACTAAATTTCAGTATAAATTGTGCGATTAAAAAATATGCTAATTTTTATCAGAAATTTCATAAATTTTCAAATTCGATATGCAATCATTGTTAGATTTTGAAGAAGTTGGAAGGAAATTTCATAAAGAATATCTTTCTCTTTCTATCTATTTAAATTATTTTTATCGTTATCATCCAAAAACTAATATTTATATTTATTTTGTGTAATAATTAATCAAAATAATATATAGTCTTACATCTTACAACTTTGTATTATGTAACATACACTAATCGTCACTACACGCTTGACGACGGTTACTTTAAAACGCGGCCCTTTCAAATATTTAAAGATACTAGATTAACATGGCTGCATTATCTGGACCATAATAAGACTCAAGGTCGCCTTCTCAATGAATGACAAACAGATTCTGAATGTCTGTTAAATCGACTGCGAATTAATTCTTGCATTAATTAGCTGTAACATTTGGAGAAATTATTAAAACAATCTCTTAAGTTTTCTTGTAGCAGAATTATTTTTATCGATTTCTTCTTTCTTGCAACTTGAATGACGATAAATATTGAATTCTACTGGTACGCAATCTGTACGATCTGTAATAAGATCTTTACAAGCACTTTTATTTGAATTGCACATTGACATCGCATTGTTGCTTTACATATATGTTGACAACGTTTAATTTGTACACTTACGATTATTGACGCCATAAAGTAGAATTTTAATGCTTCCGAGGTATAACTAACACACAGGTCACGGTTGTACTTCATCTACTGAACATGGAAATTTACTTTAATTAATAAGAATATAAAATGCCATGGAATCTTATGATAGAAATATACTGACTACGAACGTTATAAAGCCAGGATAAAACAGATAGTTCTGTTGAGCGTGTATAGGTATTTAATATAGTATCTGGATGGAAGAACTTGCCAATGAAAATGTTGTATCATTTTGTACTTTTAATTAAGCTGAGTACTGAAAGTTCAAGATGCAAAAAAGATAGTTCACTCTTAGGTTACCTAAGGGACAATAGTTTACAAAATTATTTGAAATGGTTTTCTCCGGTTTTCCTTTCTAGCCTGTTGAATTATTTTTCTACTCTATGTACAATGATTACAGCCGAGCAATCAAGCGTCAACCTAATTTCCCATGTGATGGGTAATCGGATAATGAATTTAATTGAATATAACCTCTCATTTTCTCCGTCTTTATGAATCATTAATATATTTATGAATCTTTGTGAAGTCATCGAAGGACAGTGAACTTGTGGTTAAATACCTGCATGAATATGTTATTGTATGCCGTGTTTGAATCCAAGTCAAATCAATGTATTTAACTTAATTGAAAAATCAAACGAAAGTAAAGGAAAGACAATTGATCTTCGTTAATATTTATAATATTTTTCAGACAGTTTTTATAAGGCGGAGTTTAATTACGACAGAAGTAATGGGCTACTGATGTGAGATTCTTTCCATACTTATGCAAATATCTGAAAACTTCTTGCGCTCAGTTTGAAAGTAGCATTTGGTTATAAAGGGGATGATTGCATTGTTTGACTACACACAAAATATTTGAGGCCGATATTTTATGCAGTTTGGTTTATACAGGAGAATATTTGTAGTTATATATTGATAACAAAAATACAATACGATTGCCCTTGAATGAAAGTATGAAATATGTCTGCACTCATTGTAACAATTTTCTGAATGGATTCTTTGGCTCTTCGTCCGAGTCTCGTAAATACTTTACATTTTGCTATCTGCTTAGGTTAATTAAGCTCACTAAAATTCATGACAATTGACATTCTCAGAAAGTTTGATTCAATTTTAGAAACGTGAAATAATAATCAGCTTACTAACTCAAGAATTGAGAAATTAATTAGGATTGTCTTGCCTTCAAATCTAAACGAGCTGCTCGTTGCACTGTTTATATTACTTCACTTCACTACGGATTTGATAAAAATTAATCGTGTGTAGGAAATACAAATTGAAAAATTGAAAAGTTTAGAAATTATAGTTCAATATTTGCCGAAACTGATTTGTTTTCATGCGTACACGATAAATTTAAAGATGGCTGAGATTGTAAAATCATTAAAAACGACTCTATGACATATAATTAATATCAATCCAACTCCTTCCATAATAATGTAATAATATGAGCGGCAATTGCATGCTCCGTATAATATAAGGGTACGTATTAAGGAGCCTGATCAGAAATGTTATAAAATGGTTTTTAATGATTTTGGGGCAATTATTATACCACGAAACTTTAACCTTCTTTAATTGATTGTGATCGTTGTAAAAATTCTCATACATTTAGAATTTAGGTTTCAAATATGTAATGGATGTATATTCCAAATTCCAATTCTTTGGGACCCGTCCTGCGGAAAACCCATATAATATTGTAGGTCAAATTTTAACTCTTATTCTGTAAAAGAATGGCTTACATTAATAAATATAATCTCAACACAACTCAACACAATGTCAGATTTTAACGACCCAATAAAATTGTTTATGAGACATACGCATATAATCTTTACCAGATCAGAATGCGATTAGGAAATTCTCTTGATTTGCTACGTAATCTTATCAATATGATCTAATGTTCACTTTATATTTAATCATAATTAGACTTATCTGGAACTCATCAACCAAAGCAATAAGCAGAAAGTACTTGATTGAAAAATTAGCTTTATCATTTTCTGCATTGATTTATTCAGGCCGATCATCAAATTAAAGTTTCCACTCATCTAATCATTTAAAATATACTATAACTGGTACATTTTTACAACTGGCGCCAAACTTTAACTCTTCTGTTCTGTGAGCTTCTTACGATTTAATTTGTGTATGGATAGCTGAGAAATTATTAAAAATTAATAAGCTTATTGCGGTGTCATTTATTGAGAAATCACGACTTCGACATTAAAAATAGTTCACAGAGCGGATTAAATTTTCCTTGCTAGATGGCACTAGAGACAAGAGCTAATTTCTACAAAAATATTTCAAACTACTGAAATATGATTTGTAGTAGTTTAAAAGCGGAAAAGGGTGATATTAGGTAAACTAGATTAAACGTAACAAGAAAAATTATTTTGTTGACCGTGAGGTTACACGAATGCACGATGGGCCTTAATTACTGATTTATTTTGGGGTGACTTGAAACAATCAACTATATCATGCTAATCATAGATTACACGATGAAATAAATTGATAGCCTCTTGATTTAAAAAAATGAAAAAGGATAATTAACATTTCATTTTACAATTAGAGAGAGTGGAGGCGGTGGAGGAGTTCCATTGAAGATTTATGGTGGAGGCATTCATTCATGATGGGAGAGTTTTGGGGAGGGACTTGCATATTTGCCTTGGAAGTGGAGGGAATATTGCTTGGGCTGACGATGGCACAGTTTCCAGGTCGACTTTCACTCACCTGCTGGCCTTACTCCAACTTCACCTCCGCCAGTTACCCTCCTTGACCTCCAGAAATAGGGAAGTTCAGCAGAGGAATAACCCGACACTCTATCCATGGTGGATGTTTCAAGATGCTCCGCTTCCTCCTGCACCTCCAATATGCTTGACGTTTTCTTCTTGACCCTCCATCCTACCTTGAATAGATGTGGCTTCCGCTCGATTTGCATGTAAGGATGGAGGTGGCTTGAGTCCCTCCACAAGTTGCAGTGCTACCAACGCCAGAATCACATGGGAATTCCAGGGTGTTTTGGGAGGAGGTGGCACCCAAACTAC
>JAHZMV010005753.1:0-17874 GCA_027743765.1 Coecobrya sp. COE2
AATATGTGTCTTAGTTTTCAAATAATAATCGATCCTTATGGGGTAGTCCACGAGGAGCCACTCTGTAGAAGGATGGTTAACATTCGTCAATTATTCCTTTTTTACTATACAACTAGATGACGATGGTGACGTTGGTGCATAAAAATATTCTTTACCTTCGCATCATCCGTCATTCCGGCTCATCAAAAAAGGATTTATTTTCTATGCCAAATGTCAAGGTGCATTCAAAGTAATTTTAGTATTTAAAAGCATTTTGAAGTGGTGATCACCACGATGGTGATAATGTGGTCGGCCCGAATGCTCATCGCTCATCAACGAGGATAGTAGTAGTAGTAGTAGTAGTAGCAAACCAAGCAGTAAGAACGAACGAGAGAAAAAAAATGTTTAGTTACCTAGTTTAATAGGCATGTTCTACTTTGGTAACTAAAACTGGTCTCGTTCTGGTTTTCTATTTTGTCGTCCCTTGTCATGTCTGTCTCGTACTTGTCTCCCCGCTATGCACACTATCAGTTTTTTCCTGTCCGCAGCGATTTAGTTATTTTCCATGGACACGCATAGCAGTTTTCTGAGAGGATACATTTCAAAAAAGAAATACGTAGTACATTTTCACGGAGCGATGTACTAGGCACAAATTATGTACATCCACTTTAGTGAAAAAATTAATGGCTAGCTTGATCATGATTCATGTTGTTGCTGTTTCGAATGATGGCTCGGCAAAAGCTCTGATGTGTTTTTATCATGAAAGGTTAATGACGGTTGATGTAGTGTGTGGTCACAGCCCGTTGGCTCAGAGTAACGTCATCAGAGAGAAAAAAGTGGATTTCATAGAGAAAGGGAGGGAATGAAATAAGCAGATTGTGTTTTGTATGAATGTGTAAAGAAGCCAACCCAGAGCCACTCCAAAACCAGAGTCTCTTACTAATGTACCATTACAACCGCCTGTAAAGATATGGTTTCAGACAGTAACTTACAGTATCCATTTTTACATAGCCCCAGTATAGTTTACACAATTTAGGGATGTCGACGGAAAAGGTTAGAGTTTTTGAAAGAGTAGAGATTTAGTTACACGTTAGTTGATGTTGACGTTACACAATCCACTTGAACGATAATAATGCCCTATGGCAAGAAATTACTTCACTCCATCTCTCGCTGTTTATGTATGTCCATGAGATATTTAAAATGCATTAAATGACAATTTCTCATTTTTCAATTTTCCGAATCGGAGAACTGATTTAAAAAAATACATTACAACTTAATGAAAAATTGAATTTCAGCGTTTATTTATTTGCCAATTTAGTACTTCGCATTTTCCCAAAATCAATATTTTGCCGAACGGAATTAGATACATTGAGAAAACCAATTTGCTATCTTTACTTCAGTAACCAGTGTCTTGTAACTATATATATTTATAACAATATACGCCGACATAAATATCTGAAAAAAAGGTTCTACCTTTTCAGTGCTAAGGTGCATTCAGGGAAAGGGCAAACGGTTTGATTAAAAACTTTTCTCTCTCAAGTTTCCTTGCTTACCAGTTTTATTCTTTCCTTTGAAGATCATTATTATCACAAGTTTTATGTCTTGTACTCGTCCTCTTTGTTGATCGAGAAATAAAATACTTACATACCCTTTCTAAAATTTGAACAGTCCAAACTCAACAAAAAGAGCATATTTTTAGAATTCTTATTTTTATTTGATTCTTAAGTCAAGTCATCCCGCCGTTGCTGTTGATGTTTATAAGGTATAAGTAAGTAGGAGGAGGAAGACGATGACGACAATCATGTCAACATGATCAAATCATTCATGTGGAAATTATATGAAGTTTGCCTGCAAGCAAGAAATGTAATGGAATATTAAGGAATAATATTTCGATGCTGCAACTTCTGGCTGATCCTTGATCTCTTTACATCGCATTGGAAGCTCCTCTCTCTGCTTTTTATCTTTGTAAAAAGGGAGCGGTGGTGGTAGGTAGTTGCATGACAATAAAACATGTACATGCCTATTACACTTTGTGTTATGTAGCTTCAGCTACTGAACTACTGACTTTTACTTGCACACTTCCATTGTGCTCCCTGGCCTCTTTGTTGCAGTATTAGAAAATATAATATAAAATATCAAAAACCAACTTTCAAGTTTTCCAGTCTACATCTTTTCACTAGTTTGTACCCTTTGACTGCGTTGCACGACAATTTTATTGTTATTTAGTGCTCCCATCGTCGTCGTTTTGTCATCATCACGTTTGATTCATCTTCCAGATGACTTATTCCATGCCATGCGATGCAGGAATGTATGAATTAAGATATTTATTTCCTTACGTTTCTGTCAATGCCATAAAAAGTTTTGGACTGAAATATAAAAGATTTTTCAGGGTACGATCGTGAAAATTGCAGAAAAACTTTAAAAATTCATGTCAATTCATTTCCTCGTATCACATAACCTCACAACTACCTAATTGGTTCTCTCCAATGTCGCGTTTTTTAAAGTGCAAAACGTTACCTTTTACAAGTATAAAGTAAGCATTAATTTTTCACGTTCTGGCGTTCTGGCGTTTGAAAGCTTAGAGGATTGAAAAGTACATTGGGTTCATTGTTGATTTTGCTGAGTAATTCAAATGAAAGGAGATATTTAATGTTAACACATAAGTTGGTTCGTTGTATATGAAGATAAGTGCACTATACAAACTGCACTGAATTTACAATAGACTTATGTAGAAAAAAGGTTTTTGAAATATATTCCAATAAAATAGCCGTCATCATGCTGATCTCTTTCTTCATGAAGATGATCATGTCTAAACTAACTAGCTAACTAGCAAATTCAATTCAATCCTTTCTTCACACATCAACACCACAAGAGACTTGAGGAGAACAGGACACGCAGGACACTAATGTTTATTCATTTGAGTTGAGAATGAGGACATAAAACATGACCAAATGCACGCAGAGCAACACCAACCAACCACTTTTCTGTGAATTCCTTCAACCGGATCTAATTCTAAAATAAATACATGCAGACTCTCTCTCTTTCTGTCTGCATGTTTCTCTCACTCAACTCAACTCAATCGGTCTTTCACTTTTCAGTTTGTCGACATTCAACAACAGAAGTACGAGGAATAAAAAAGAGGACTCATTAAACGCATTTGTATCCGGTTGGATTGGCACACACACACACTATTTTCTATTTTCTTTCTCTCTCTCTCTCTCTCTCTCTCTGGCTAATAATAATGAGCATGGTACACAACACAACGACCACGACGGTCCACAATAATAATGGTATATGTGTAAATTTTTCCAATTGTACGTACATAAACACATATACAAAAATGCGGTTTGCCTTTCCTTTTTTACAATTTCACCCTTTCACAGTATGCATGCATGTAATGGAATATGTATGCCTAATATGCAATATCATCATCGTCAGAATTTTCAACCAAAACCTCAGCGCTCACGACGTAATGATTCTCTTGGTTCTCCTCACCCGTTTTATTTCACATGATCCCTGTTGATGAGGGAAATGACGAAGACGACACGATGCTTGATGCATTGCATTGAAATTATCATGTTGTACATGACGTGACTAATTTTTTGAGAAAGGAATCACATTCAGTCTTTTTTCATACTCATAAAATGCAATGAAATAAAAAAGAGACAAAATTCAAGCCAAAATGCATATATACAGTATGCAGTATTGAACTCATCATCGTTGTCGTCATAATCATCGTCAAACAGCAAAATCACCACCACCATCAAACTTTTTCGTTGTTGCATCATCCTACATAAGTAACACCATTCACATCTTCACCGCTATAGCCATCATCATTCTCATTGGCATCGTTCGCTTGACTTGGGATCAGTGCAGCATGAAAATTTCTCTAGAATGGGACAAATTTTGTTAGCACAGTCAGCACAGTAGCATCAGACAAAAAACAACACAGCAGCAGAGGCAGAGAAAAGAAAGAAAGGGTTGAACAAATTACTATTATCACAAGGCGACAATCCAGCCGCAGTTCAACGCAATAGTAGTAGTAATAATAATACACACATATCGCTTCGCTCTCCCTCTGTTTTCCCTTCAAATATTGTAGGTTTACTTCCTTTCTCTCTATCACTCTGCGTGTGTGCCTCGTTTCCGACTCTGCTCTCTCTCTCTGCTTAACTCTGCTTAATATAATTCGCAGATCACGTCGTCTTTGAAGCCATTCATGCTTGCATAATATTATCCCTCCTGCCTTTCTAATAATATGAACTACGTAGTACACTCAATGCATGCCCATATATGTACACTTGTCTCCATCAACTCAACTCTCTATATCTACTTTTTAGAAAAGTCGGTTATTTTTGTGTGAAAATATATAATTTTTGAAAACGAGGAAAGAAAAAGGGTAATATTAATAATAAACCAGATAAAAATAGGAATGAATGTTGCATACTTTAGTAATATATTTTCAATTTTAGTTAACATTATCGTATTTTTATATTTCATGGTCATTTTAAATGGTGTATGCAATGTACATAATATGTATGTAGATATATACGGTAGCATCATTAGTAGCAAAAAAGCGATGCTCTTTATCTTCATTGTCCTCCTCACATTATACCATTTTATATACGGAAATGCAGGATTATTACCATTGTTATTTGAAGAAGTATCGACAATGCTTTTGACTCGCTCGCTCACACTCATTCAAATCATCATGCGCCCATCTCCCAACCTCCCAAAGTTTCCACCAGAATAACCCATTACAAGCGGCATGCAATGAGATTCCGTATTGCTATTCCGTATCAAAATCGACACTCATCGAGATACTCATTCCATATAACCCCATCTCCTTCGTTGCTGTGCAATATAATAAATTTGACAATTGAAACATTGTCATAGAAGATAGGAATGAGGATGCAATGTGTGAAAAGCTGGCGGTATTTTGATTCAGTTGCACGTATGCATAATGCACACATCCGAAGTGAAGATATTTTTATTTTGACGGCAATGGACGACTAGAAAATACAATAGCATTAAAGTTGTTGACATTTGAACAGCAAACCTTGAGTATAGTTATATCAATGTATCTGATTATAAAAGAGGGAAAGATGTGATAATTATTTATTTTGATCATTTATCATCATCATCAGTCATCATCAAACATAATTACCAGCAATTCATTACTCAAGTGAGTAATAAAGCATTGTCTTCTCTTTGTAGTGATTTTTCAATAAAATCTTGGTCGAAAGATTATAATCATACATGGTAATAAATTCCTAAACGGAATAGGTACCTGTTTATTTTTAGATCCATTCACAAGATATTTCATTTATATTAACATGGATTGGAATCTTAATTTTGTGAGTAGCGATATGTAAGACAAAAACGAAACTGCCGTAGAGACAATTCAATATCATCGTTGTCAGTTCCTATAAAAGGGAAAGAAGGAAATTCCAAAAATACTCATGGGAAAAAAACCGACTGGCTGACTGTTGTTGTCTCTCGTTGACGCATATCATTTTCACGTCACTTTTTTCCAGGCGTCTTTTGCAACACTTTACCTTGATTCCTTCCCACTCGGGTTCATCATTAATAATAGGGTTCATTCAACACTACTTTCACACGAGAGATATACCTTGTTTCGTACGGCGTTTGACATGCCTTTACCATCACACTTATACTGAAGTACTGAATGGAAAACAGGAAATTCATTAGCGTACGCGACCTACCTACGTAAATAATAAGTTGTACCAGCATCGATATATTTATCCTAAAACTCGCAAAAATTGAAAATAGACTTGTCAAACTTTTCTGTAAAAACCTAACACTGTATTAAATATTATATGTTCCTCATCTATTGTTACCATTCTTGCCACCAATATAGCCGATTTTTTTCAGATTTTCTTCTTCCTACCTTATCTACACTGTAGTACTGCTTTTCCTACATTAAAAAATAAATTAAAGTAAAATCCGTATAACATTTATTGCTCTATACTTGCAAGATATTTACCATTGTTGTCCCTACTAGTTATGAAGATGACGGGAGCGGTGGTAGGTAGAGAGTGAGTAAAGGCATTTTGGTAATTCCACACATGGAGTGAACTCAACCTGTTTGGCATCATGTGAATTTTGTGGCAGGGAAACACTCTTTCTTCCAGCTCAATATGAATGTTTGCCTGGTTGCTGGAATTGAATCAAGCAGTTTATATGTTGTTGTGAGTGTGTGTGTAGCAGCACTGTTCAATGTATCCTGCTAAAGGAAAATCGGAGAGAAAGAGAGATGCCCGACTACTCACTTGCTTTGCGTTTTCTACTACGACTCTACCTAGTGCTGCTACTACTACTCGAGGCATTAAAGCATTCTTACACGCCAATGAACACAAATAATATCGACATAATTCTCTTCATCCAGCACACAGGAGCAGAGTAACGAAGCCAAGTAAAGCAGGCAACCTTTTCAGAGGAATGAGAGAGAAATATGTACGTAGTATAGATATACGTATAAAAATAAACTGTGAACGCACATATTTAATGTACATTATTTTCTATAATGGAATATTGTATGTATGTATGCATTTAAATATAATATGGAATAGTTCGATGAAACTACTGCGTAAAAGCAGTTGTCAGACGGAGAGTTTTGGAGTTAGTTTAGAGCTGTTGTCGGTGGAAATCCCAACTTAGTCACAATAATAGGGGAACACTAAACAGAGAGGCAATAATAACGTAATATCAGCGGAGAGATGGAAAAGCAGGAGTAACAGTCGTTTCTTTCCTTCTTGTTTTCTATTTTCGTGTTGTGTGGCACAAAAGGAAACATTCACTGAGAGAAAGAGAGACCGATCAAGGAACAAATAAACGGAACTATACTAACTTTCAATGACGTTGATGATCATCATCAGCACTTTGGCACAATGAAAGAAAGAGAAGGGATGAACAAGATACCCTGATCTTTCTCTCTATTTAACTTTACTCCCCACCAATAAAGAAACATACTGACAGATAGTAAATGCAACAGAAAAAGACAAGTAGAGAGTAATAGAGAAAGATAGAGAAAATTGCGTGGACCCACCATCATCGTTACCAACTACCACCACACGGATTACAAAGCATTTAATATTTCTGTGTACTCCAGTCGCATTGTTATTTTCATCATCATCAAAAAATGATCATTCATATTTCACAACTTGTTATTGTTAACATGTCAAAAAATATGTAGTATTAATCGTTGCCTTAGTGGGGTACTCTGAAAAAACGTAAACAGAGTGTTTAGGTAAAAATAATGTGGTACATGATATAATATGCTTAATATTGTAGATTGGCTAAAAATAAGGAAAAATGACTTTGATGGAACGATCAAGATGGAATGCATGATTGGTTGCATAAAAACGAAACTTTTTGAGTGCACGGCAGCATCCCACACAGTTGGAAATTATTGTAAAGATTATTATTATTATTACATACATCTATTTTGATACTTGATACCGGATTTAATTTAAGAATAGATGTGTATAAAAGGGAAATAATAGAAGCAATCAAAACCAACGTACCCTCGACGCGTGTACTTTAAAATCAAACGCAAAATCCTCTATTCACCCATCTTATTCATTGCTCAAAATAAAAGTGTCCAAACAACAGCCTCAAATAGGCTGTGTGTTCACATTAAATAGTTTCAAGTTTCACACTGTTTCACACTGTTTCAAAGTTTAATTCAAACGAAATATCATGGTAATATTGACGTTGCGTAGGCATGGTGAAAGGTTAAACCGCTGATAGTCTGTTTACATTGATTTCACATTTGCGTTAATACCTTTATTTACTAAATCGACAAGAAACCAGTGATGATGCCGTTGTCATGTTTAGGGCAACTTTTTGTATGCATTGTATAATATATGTAATAATTGAAGCCTTTAAAACAGAATATAAACTAGAGATAGATTACGTTGTCAATCGTAAAATCAAAGGATAATCAACATATCACATCATCAAGCAAGACAATCCGTTCATTCCCTTTGATGAGTTTTACTACTTTAACATGAACAGCAGGAGTATAAACAAGACGATGAAATGATAAGAGAATAAGTAAGTGGATAAGCGAAGTTGAAAATCAAGATTAGTTTGTTTGAACTTAACCGGCATTGCAAATTGTGAGTAGTCACCTGTCAAAAGAGAAGTGAGTATAGCGAGATGAAGAGGAGAACGAGCGGAAGAATAAAGGCTAGTCAAGTTTCCCATGAAGACAAAAATGATCATGACGAAAGGTATTAAATTACTACTACAACTAGTAGTACTACAAAGAAAAAAGCGGAATAAAAAAGGTTGGTTCCTTTGGAGAAGAAGGAGGTAACGAAATGGCGACCAAAGCGAGCGCATCAGAGAAGAGTGGATTTGCCA
Organism: Coecobrya sp. COE2; assembly: GCA_027743765.1. Lineage (NCBI taxonomy): Eukaryota > Metazoa > Arthropoda > Collembola > Entomobryomorpha > Entomobryidae > Coecobrya > Coecobrya sp. COE2. Next base: position 8,371 of record JAHZMV010005753.1, read on the forward strand.
ACAAATCCACATTCCACATTCATTATGTACATCTTTTAACTTATATCAAGCATAAAATGAAGTTCTTGCATGCATATTAATGTGCTACTCTCGTTCAATTTAGGAAAGCCCTCTGACTATCTAGCTCTCTCTCCTTTCTCGACTTGTTTACAGGAGCACTTATTATTACATGATTGAGTGAGAGCGTTTGGGTATGTGTGTGTATTTAGCTAGTTTTGTAGTGGGAAACGATGTCGTAGTACATACGCCACTTCTTCTGATAAGTCAGTCAGTGCTAAATTAAAGGGTAAACAAGTTTGCGAAGCACAAAATGTATTTATTTATTTGTATTTTGTACACAAGTGACACACACGACAGAGAGGACGACGGGAACCAAGCCGGCGAGTGACATAAGTCCGCATTATATAAAATGTTAGGTACAAATAGGCTAGATTGCTCTACATGGACGGGAGAAAGAGAGATAGAGATGATGGAGAGAAAAGTGAATAATATGGTAACTCACTGATCATCATCACCTTCTTCTTTATCGTCCTGTTAAAATTCGTTGAGTTGAGGTAAATTTGTGCATATGGATGGATGAGTAGCATGAGTGTGGTGGTAGTACCAGAAAGTAGAGTTTGTAGTAGTCAGTCATTTCATGGCCATCAGAGTGAATGATATGGAAGCAAATGAACCATTTACCCTTTGCTTTGGTCCATTGCATAGATAATCCTTCCACCTGAAGACGCACCATCACCACCACACCATAAAAACGTACACAGGGTGGTGGTGCTAGTGGCGCTACTACCACTGATGCCACTCGTGATGATTTTGTGAAGATGTTGATATATCTAATATACCCAACTTCATGAGATATTATTATGCTCGCTGTCTGCCCACATAAATACATTTAACCAGCAAAAAAAGGATTGAGATTTTCGGACTCACTCAGTTGGATGCGGAATGAGATTCGCACAGTGACATATTATTGAGATTGAGTAAACAAAATGGATTTGCTATGCCGTTCAGTAGATTTCGGGTACTTTCAGCGGATTTGTATACTTAGATGAATGGAGTGGGAGTGAAACCAAATAAATATTTGTTTGTTTAGATTTGAGTTTGTGGTGATGATGTTGTTGATGAAGATGATATTGGGAAAAGGTAATCCTACTGATCCGGTCCCTGTGAACAAGGTGATTGCTCATTCATACGACTATACACAAGACTATAATATACCAGAGCTCCTCTTTTGATTGGTTGCTTTTATCCTTGTAATAAAGTTATTTAGACAGATTATGATGAAGGCTCTAAGTTTGCTCTATGTGGTAATAATATTATAGCGTCATCTCATCATCTACCTACCTATATATTATTATGGAACAGCAGGAGCAAAAGCACAATTTTCCTCCTCTCTTCCTTCGCTTTTTGCCCGTCACAAACACGCACACTAGCTTATTTATTTCGCTTTCTCTTGTGTTCTCTTCCCTTCATGGTTTCTGCAGAGGCTTCTGTCATTTTCATTAGTTCCTTTCTCTTCATTTTCTACCTATACACGCACAAGTTGCTAGCTCTGGGGAGAGCGGCATGCAGGTTCTATTCACCAAGGTGGTATTATTATTTATTACTGGAAGGACATAACAGCATAGATGAGACCTACATCCAATATACCTACATTTCTCCACTGACTCTTTGCGGAATTGTATTTTGGATTTATTGGGGGACTTCGTCTGGCTGGGGTGCTAATAGTCACAAAGTACTACAATCCTGTCAAAACCTACACAAGTATCATCTCTGCACTAATTCACTCCCTCTCGCTCTGAGTTACAGTGAGAAAGGTATATTAAGAGTAAAAAATTCTCACATTTTCTTTCATTCCCGAATTTATGCAGTGATATCTATATTCATTCGACTAGGTGTAAAGGTGGAACTATACACTTTGATACACAAGTGCATCCTTCTCTTACTACACGCCAATGATAACTATGATATAATAGTGATCATTAATTTGTTATCCTTCTCCCTTCCTGGGCATGGTACATGACAAGCCATGTAAACTCGAAAAGGACTGAACACAATGAGTAGTCTGCTGACTACTGCTGGTTACTTGATAGTTAGTACTATATATGCAGCGTTGAGTTTGTTGTTACTTTGGAAAGTAGAACCGATGTTGAGAAGAAGAAGGAATAAAGGAACATAAATCTCATGTGGATGTACAATGCGGAAAATAGAGAAGAGAGAGGATGGTGAAGGAGTCTGCAGGAAAATAAGAGGAGAAGTCTGTACTCGACGTGGAGTCATCGTCATTCTCAACTCTCCTCTCTTTTTCCCTTTTCTCTGCTGTCTCTCAGGCAAATTTTGGAAACGTGGATCCAAATTACTTTGTGGTTGGATGGAAGTCAAAAGACGGTATAAAAGTTGGGGAGAAGCGTTGACGAGCCTGTCACTCACAAAACTCTTCCCCAAAAACTAGAACCGAAGAGAAAAGAAGAAGTAGAGACGAGAGAGAGAAGAAAAAACATCATTTCCTTTTCACGCAGACCCACACAACAGTATCAACATCAACTAGACAAAATGATGATACTCGACACAAAGTGATGTGAATGTACATAAGTACATGACAAAGCAACGTATATAGCTTCCTACACGAAATTATTTCGTGATGATTATTATAATGACGATGATAAAGTAGCAAGATATCATCCACACAGCAAATAATCCATTATGGTTTCTTTTCCGTTCCCATTCTCTCGCCTGGTGAATTTGTAAAAAAAGAAAGTGCAACTTTTTCTTAACCATTCCATTCGCTGCATTTATATGGATATTATTTGAGAATAAAAAAGGCAACATCAAAGAAATCTGAATAAGTAGAGTATAAATCAATGTGACCATTGGATTAGATTGAGTTATTCACTACTTGTGAAATATGTAAAGAACTGACAATCAAGCTGTAAAGCAACATCACTGCACAATGAAAATTACAAAAACGTGACATGACTATCTTATGTATTCAATAGTACATGTAAATGTACTATGTAATTCTCATACCTACATGTATAATTATACATTAATCTAATTGTGTATGCACTGGATTCGCAGTGGAAAAATTCTTATATTTATTTAAGATTTTCTAAGCTTTCGAGTAAAATCGCCACTTTTCTTCAGGACTAACATTGAATCCTACACATTCTACACGATTATTATTTATTAATCTAGTAGTTGCTGTTCAAATTGCATTATCACTTTTTATTTATCATGTCATCAAATGCGGCAACAAAAAGTAGAAAGATTATATCCTTTGCTGGGAAAACGTGCAAAAACTTGGTTTACCGTGAGATACGTTTGTATAAGCTTATGAGAAAAAGATGTGCATTAGAGCTAGTAAAAAGTCGTGCTTCTTTTTTTCCGTTCATAATACATTTAACGGACAATTAACATGCGGCAACGTCTGTTCACTCATATAATTAGATTATCATATCATATGCATCAACATCGCAATAAAATAACAAAAAATCATTCACAACTGCTCCAATTTTATTTTCTATATGCTCACAGGAAAGTCCATTCAGAGTCACTTGAACTGATTGTGAAAATTTTAACCTAACCTAATTAAATAGGATTATTTGTCTACGACCAATGGCCACAACGATCATTTTTATTATTATCACTTTATCTAAATTAAATAATATCACATTCACCAATGCACTTCTCAAATCACATCATGCTCCTGCTTTTCTCATTTATCCATATTAATATATTGGTGGCTAATAAACTAGCACAGTGCTAGGGACGACGACAATAGACAAGAAATACATAAAACGGCGGTGGTGGCAGTGTGGTGAAAAAAGGGACCTAAAAAGCTACCACCGTGCTTTGCCTGCATCACTGGTTATATTATAAAAGCTTGAATTTTCAGCTAGAATTCATTTCATTTCTTTTTGTGCCAACATCTGTGAAATTTTCACCAGAGCAGAAGTCGCCTCTATGCACACATACATGTACATATAATATCGCCGTATAACATTATTTAGTTTTTTTGCTAAAAGAAAAAATGAAAATGATCAAACCAGGCCAGGCCGGCAGCTGATAAACTCACGCATCGGCGAACGAACAGGCTGACGTGTGTGCGCGTGTCTCCCTGATTCTACTTTCAAAAAAACGAAACATCTATCTAGACACCAACACCATTTACCATCATCGCCACCACCACCACCAATCCAACAGCGAAAGAACAGGGGAAATGCAAATAATGTTATTATTCTCATGTTTTATAGGTAATATTATATTTAAATGTTAGAATAATATTAGATAATAGAAGAGAAATTGAGAAAGTGGCTTGCCTTATTCTAACGCTATAATATACGAACGGGCACAGGACGTTACAGTCGTCGTCTTAAGAATCTGTTTTTAGCAGAATGGCATGGGTTGGACTGATATATAGAGTTATGCATTTATGCACACACGCAGTGAGTGTATCAGTGTGCCCAGTAAACGGAGAGAACTAAGCGAAGCGATGAATGTGATTAGTATGCATGCATGTTGGATAGTTATATTAAGCGATTCTTTCCCAACGATTGAGAATTCAATTAAAGCTTGAGCGACGAGGAGGATGATGGCGATGAGACTTGCTATACAACTTCCACCACCACTCAATTTAGATGGAGATAAAAACTTTTTTAGATGGAATGAGCATGAAGGATGTTGCGTAGAAAATGCATAAGCAAGCATGAATATGTGTACTTAAATACATATACCAATTTTGGAGTTCAAATAATAAATAAGCTTGAGTAGTACTTTGTACAATGCAAGAACTTTTTTCTTTTCAATTCGGATATATGATTTTTGTACATTTTTTTCTGAGGGGTTTAGAATAGAACCCATTTCTCCATGTTATTTCACATCTGAGTAAATCTGAATAGTATTGGCACGCTGCATTTCACTCATTGAAAATGAGAACCATCATTTGGCTCACACACAACAACATCAACAACAACGAGCAAAAAATAGGGAAAACGGAATCGTTAAGCATGATCATCATCGTGGTGATCGTGATCCTCTAACGTGCCATGATGCCATGACCCTTGAACAACAAAAAAGGAAGAAAGAATATTACATAATAATACATTGCCATCATCATGCTTAGAATATATACGCTTGTCTATATGGGTATTTATTTTTATACTCATTTTTCATGATAAATGAATTGCAGTTGTGAATGAGGACAAGTTGGGAGAGAGTCTGTGGAAGTATTTTGATCTGTTGGAGTGGCTCACAAGTATAAAAACTACTGGTTGGTTGCTTCCCAAAAGTAAAATGTTGAACCGACTCGGAATTGTTGGTCCACTTTGGAAAAACCATTTCTTCAATTCTTCATGATAATCATCATCCTTGTCGCTTGTTTAGGATATACAGCGGAAAAAATAAGATTCCATGCTCAATTCAAATATTTGAAATTGGTCGGCTATCCGCCTCCGTCAGTTCAGTTCCACTGGTTTCCCATACACTTTGCCATATATCCGTCAATGAAATACTATAATAAATACTAATCAGATGATAAATAAATTCCTCCTAAGCCTTTGCTGGCTTTTTATAAATTAGTAGGAAAATCTAGACTTTGTCAATGAGCATTCATAAACATTATTTTATACATGTCGTCATTTTATTATGTGATTTATATACAATATTTTGTGTATGTATAATATGTAGCCCGGCAAAAATTATGCAAAGAACCTCCTTCTCATTTTTGTAAATATTTTCAGAGACCACAATATTATAAAGCACATAGTCACAGCAGGAGGCACATTGATGTCATTGTTCATTTCACTCCATTAAAATATACCTTTTACATGATGTTATGTGGCGTATCATTACTGCTATTATTTGTTATGGGGATGAATGTGGAAAAGAGATATTGAAAATGGGATTGGATTCTCGTGGTGAACAATGAAAGCGACCCGGAGAGACTCCCTATTGTTCTTCACAATGCCACTGCATCGTATCATCAGGATATGATGTTTTTCATTGTCATTATCACAAGAGTGAGGAGTAACCAGAGGACGAGAAGTTTTATAAGTTGGTGGCAATACTCTGATCATTTCGATACCCCTAATCATTCAACTACTACAGATAATGGGATGTTTAACATTGGCCTTCCGGAATTATAATTAGAAAAGATCGGCAGTGCTAGATATATTTGGGAATGGGGATCGGTTTTCAGTAATGCCATGAGTGATATTGTAACTGTTTGGCTTGTATTATTAGATTGTTGACGCCAAGATATTTACCAGACTGGTGAGTTTAACGAATGGAATAAAATTGTATCCAAGCTACTATACATAACGAAAAACTAACTCAATTTCGTAGAAAGCATAAGAGCACCTTTTTCTTGTCCTACAACTGTAATTAATGCTATGTCGCTCTTTAGTGAATGAAGACATACGAGAAGAGTTTTGAGTTTTGCTTTAGGTTTTTTACAGTTAACCGAATCATATGCTACTTAAAAATTAGTAACAAGCTGATAAAATCGTTAAGAACAAGTCGTAGAATCCTTTCTCCAACAACCAATTTATTTCCTTGTCCTTACTCTACTTTTGGCGATGATGTCTGCGAAGGGAGTCGCTTAAAATTCAAACAAGTAGGATTTTTTAATGGAATAATAAAAACCACACGTAGCTAGGAAATGGGAAATTTGTTGCGTTAGTTTAGCTGGCTGGGTTACTGCCCGCTGAGCTTACTGCTTTATAAAACAACTCTTCAGCAACCATGTATGTATATAAGCTTGTTGCGGTTCATATTATCCCAATTCCAAATGAAAACTACTGAAGCGGAAGTCAACTTAATAATAAACCTGTCCGTGCATTGTACAAACTGTAAAATAAAATGTGGAACGGGGAGAGAAAATTTTCTATTCGCTCTCTCTGCCTGTCGCTGGATCTCCTTTTTATTCCTTGTTCGTTAGTGTGCCCGTCTGGCGATGAGCTTTCGTTTCTTTCGTGGTCCAGTAGCAGCAAGGCAGAAGGAGACAGACACACAAAAGGGTTTTATTTATGAAGTTTTGGATAAAATGGCCATGTTAAAAAGATTAGATATTGTAGTCAGTGAGGCACGGTTTATGCTTAAAAGTTGAAAGTTACGTTGTTATAGGAGAAGAGAAGTAGGTCTGTTCGGGAGTGTCATCATCATCAGAGAAATAAAATGTATGATTGCATTATTAGAGCCAGCAAAAAACCATGAAGGAGCAGGCGAAGGAGTTTCTGTGTGTATTTCCTGTTACCGCAACACATGAGGGAGAAAAGTCGCAGATTTTATTTCTCCCTGGAGCCCTATCCTCATCATCGCCGCTCACAACAAATCATCACCACCAACCCATTCAACGATTTACTGCTACTGAAAATTAAATTATACTTCAATATTCAATTTAAACTTAGCATCATCATCAACATCATCGTTGAAATCATGTTCCCAATTTCTCCCTCACTAACATTTAATTGATGATGGTTCTTCCCTCCTTTCCCCGAATAAATCTGTTGGATAAAATTTCACTTTTTGTAATGGTCAATGTTGATGAAGTCAATAATAAAATTATATTAATTTCCCAACGCGAACACAGCTGCAGTAAGTGCGGCAGGATGGGCCTGGTACCCGGGCACAACACCTGGACCTCCTATTGGTTTACCTGCACCAACAACGCCGCTATCTGCACCGCTGCCTCCATCTTCCAGGGACGATCCACATAAAAGAGGTAGCATTACAAATAACTTTTACGACAAATTGCAAAAGTTGACAAATCGTAATGAGTTTCGATCTACACATGTCAGGTCCCACTTTTCCAGCAGTCCTAATAAGTAAATTAATCCCACTTAAAAATTAAATTAACATTTCATTCAAGAATGATCATCATATTCATATTAGATATTCATTTTATTCACTTTCCTAAAACTTGTGCGCATGATTTACAGACGTAACTAAGATTCATATTTATTCCATTCAAATCACCTAGTGATATGAAACGATCTCTCTCAACGACATGAAACCTAATGCAATGTCTTTGGTCCCACAGGTATTAAAATTCTCGCTCTTTCCTCAACAACCATAATCATAATAATATCGATTTAATAAAGGCATTGTTGATTGTCAGCAAGGAAGAAAGAACCGGGACATGGATAGTAGAATGTTCATAAGTGTTATTCCCTCTTGTTCGCTTTCTGGAGTCGTTGTTGTTTGGAGTAATAAAGCACAAAAGAAGGACATATGCATATTATACTTGTGTGTGTTTTCACATTACATGTAACACGCACTTACATACATGCGAACAAATCCAAACCCACGGCATTGTTCATTGTTGTCAGATAGAATAACTTGTTGAGAGTTGAGTCGAGAGAGATCATTTTAAACAGATCGTCAAGTAAGCTACTTAGTTACTATTATTTACATGTGTACTACATATCTCATATTATATATTATTTCCTTCATTATTTCTCAATGACGACAATGACAATACTGAATCATTGTAGAGATTTTCAAGTATGTAGCTAAATTCACAGGAGAGAAGCACTACTACTTATTGTTGTTTCACTTACATTCATTCATTTTGTTGTGGTACTTATTTCCCTTCCTCATTTCGTCTCTCGTCGTCTTCAATGCTTGATAAGTAGCAGACCGTATGGTGCTACTAGTCGGCCCTGTCAGTATGTACGCTATTCTCTTGGTAATGCTCTCCAGCAAAAGTAAGGAGTATTCTTCAACAAAAACCATTGTACTGCCGTATTTTATTCTATTGTCAGTTTCGCTCTTGTCTCCTCCGTTTGCTTTCGCGTTTAACAATGGAATCATACTACAAAATTGTGTAAAGAGCAAGTTCCACTTTGGTTGTCGTTTTGTGACGACACAAACACCCCAAACAAAATGTAATGCACACCACCAGGGAAAACCATTCAAAGAACTGAGGGATCATAAATTCGCTTTTTCTCTCTCAATTTTAGTCATTCGAAACGTTACAAATCACAGTGACAATGAGGTAAATACAATTCCATAATACATACATATACCCATATAATTTAATTCGTGGCTATCGTAAGTAACTTACCGTACAAAATTTATAAGTGCATATTAAACTAAATATACTTGAAACAGCATTGTTATAGATTGCCTCAATAATTCTTTACTGGCTGGAACTATGGTGGTGTAGCGAGAAGTTCATTATTCTACCTTTGTACTGATAATTTGTGTACGTCATCACATCGTTGACGTAATCAGCTCTTTTTAAATACATGTGCATGTCCGACAGCAACGATATTTTACTATATGATATATAATATGGTTATATATGGTAGAAATTTTCGGATTTTAAATGCCACTAGGATATATTTATATACATAAAATAGTAAACGAGCCATTGTAAACGGTTCAAATAGGTAGCCGGAGATTTGGGCTAAAATTAGCATATTTACTGCATTTGACCTCTAAATGACCTTGAGGTCAAGAAAGGTCAAATTAGTTTTTCGTGATTATATACTCATATACATTACA
>JAHZMV010005754.1:0-12304 GCA_027743765.1 Coecobrya sp. COE2
GAGAAACCGAAAAAAGCTGCTGCAGTTACACCAAAAGCAACCCCCAAGGCAAAGAAAGACGAGTCTTCTGAAGAAAGTGAATCCGAGGAGGAAGATCAACCCATGCTTAAGAAGGCGAAAACTGATGATGCAACTCCCAAAAATGGATTTTTCAATAATAACAAGTGGCCTGCAGCCAACGTAAGTATCCTAATCCTATATTCATTTTTATGCATAACTTAATCTTTCATAAATACGATTTTTCATTGATTCCGTGTGCGCATTTTTGGGTTTACCGTTATATACGTAAGCGTGATTGTAGTTTGTTATTATTTTTGCCAAACAAATGGTTGATGTTGTATTGTTTATTTCCTGCTGGTGCAGTCAAATGAGTCGAATGCACAATCGGCAGCAGATAACCGTAAATCTAAATCCCCATTCAGGAGGGTTAAAGCGGAGGAGGTAGATGTTGATGCTCGACTTGCAGATAATTCCTTTGATGCAAAGGTAAAGTTTTGATGCTAGTTTTTTTGTGGAATTTTAATATTCTGGAAGAGGGAGTCTGACAAAACTTGAGGATCTGAGATTATTTTACTCGTAGAAAATCTGATTAGGTATTATAGGGTATGTATTTGCATCACGATCCTGCAATCATTGTAGTTTCGTCAAATAAATCCTGCAAACTTGAATATCCATTAAAAAGGTTAAAGTAGGGAGTGGTAAATATCAATTACAATCACGCTACTAATATTATGTTTAAACGAAGAATGCTTGCACGAAACAATTCGTGTAATGAAGTAGGATGTAACTGACTGAAACTATAATTGATTGCAGGAGGATGATGGTAATACAAATGGCTTCGGTGGCCGCGGCAGAGGAGGACGTGGCAGAGGTGGAGATCGTGGAGGAAGAGGAGGAAATCGAGGTGGGGGCCGTAACAGTGATGGGGGAAATGTTTGTTTCAAATGTAACCAACCAAACTGTTACAAGTGTAACGAACCGGGACACATTTCCCGTGACTGTCCCAAGGGTGGTGGTGGTGGTGGAAACTGTTTCAAATGTAATGAACCCGGGCACATGTCCCGTGAATGTCCCCAGGGTGGGGGAGGTGGTGGCGGTTTCAGAGGTGGCCGTGGTGGTTTTGGTGGGGGCAGGGGAGGTCGTGGTGGTGGACGTGGCCGTGGAGGCGGTGGCCCAAATAGGAATAGCGGTACTTTTAGTACTGACGCTTCCCCTCAAAATAAGAAAATTACTTTTGACTAATCATGTCTCCTGTTAAGCTCCCAATTATACAATTTATTAGGGTAAATATAAAATAAGTTTTAAGGATTATTGCTTCTCAGATTTTTTGTCAGATTCCCGACTTCCTTCTTTAAACTTTTTATAATGTGAGTTACAACTAACATTTTTGACATTCGCAGAGAGGAGCACGAGGTTCCTGGGGAGAGAGAGCAAATCAAGACCTGAAATTTACAAAGGGTAAAAGTTTTCGTCACGAAAAAACCAAGAAGAAGCGCGGCTCTTATCGAGGTGGGATGATCAGCACAGAAATCAATTCTATCAAATTTGACTAATGTATGACGTGTAAATTACTAGTTTCCTTGTTTCTCTTGCCTTATGTATTAAACTTTACATAGGTATTCACTTTTATAATACATCAATTTTTTGTGCTACTGTAGTCCTGATAAACGTGTAATCTGTCTAAAAAATCTTTTCGTTAGATTAGATCAATGCTTTGTGTTTTTTGTAAATTTTACGGTATAATTTGCTTACTATAGATTTAAGTAGTTATAAATTCAATCCCCAGAGTCCTTGGGTTAGTTTAGTATACTTTGTTGATTTTTTATTTTCTTTAAAATATTTTGGGGAAAGTGAAAGTATGGTATCCATACTATATAATTTCGCATTTATATATAAAAAGACCGCACGTGTCATAAAATGTAAAAGGTTTATAGTCGTAGACAAGTTCATAGCGTCAGGGCGTAATGCGTAATCAGTTAACTTGGATGAGTGTTGATTGTTTTTTTAGTTAATTAAGAAGTTGTTAAAGTTAGGTTTCGTATCCGGAACGTATTTTGAGTTTTGTTTGTGAACGCAATATATATATAATGATTATTATGAATGATTGGTTTATGATGGTGATATGTTGTTAACTGCGTAAACTTTTAAATAAATCGGAATATTATATATTTCCTTTAAATAATGAATACAATCATGTCAACTTCATCCTCTATTTATTTTTGTCTATCACATGGCGGGATTAATAATTTATCATATAAATTATGTATAAACTCATCTGAACATTTTTACTACAAAAATATTTCATTTTATACAATATACATTTAACTACATAAACGAAAACTTAAATATGTTTCATATAATTTTTTTACACTTGTCGTAATTAAGTAGGCATTATTCATTTTGTATTTTCTTTGTTTTTATTTGCCACAAGTCCTCTGCATTTTAAAATTGTTACATTAAGTAGACATCCCCAAAACAATAAATTATGACTGGAAAATTAAGGTATCTAAAACATTTTTATAACTTTACTACCACTATAGACGTTAATTAACTATGCCCCATCTTTAACTCTATTTTTGCTAATCAAGCATAAAATTAGAATTGCGCTGATGGTGGCGATTGCTACAACAGCAGCTATTCCTATTAGAGAGCGTTCAACCCAAAACCTAGAAGTTCCTGCAGTTAAACTTAATCGTGCAGGCAGCCTTGGTCTGGTCGGGCATCCCTGCGAAACAAAAAAAATGCAATTTATCAGAACCGTTGTTTCTTGCAAGTTGCATGAAAAGAAAATATGGGGCAACATGAGACTTCCAGAAATAACCCAATATAATTTATTGTTGTTGTGTAAGAAATAAATGATACCTTTTCAACTTCTTCAAAGCTATATTTAAGGAAAATGTCTTGCAAGTCTCCATTGTCCAAGATTCCAAGTGCTTTCTCCTGACTAACCATGTTTTCATTTTCCAGAAGCTGAAAGCAGACCCTGAAATAAAGAGAAAATGTTTTGATCTTTGAGAGTGACTCTCCCTCTGGATCCAGACGGCAGACGAATGCTAATGGCGTAATGACAGCATTTTACTTTTGTTTTTCATCTTTGTTTGATTAACTTACTTTGTTCTTCCGTCAAAGGAATTTGTCTGATCAAAGGTGAGTATATGAAAATGTCCCCTTTTTATGCCAGTTTTCTCCTCGGGGGAGTTTAAGAATGCGTCTACTTCGTCCATCCACTTTTGCAACTTTGGGAACTCGACCATATCTGCACTCAGGAGTTGTTCATTCGGCTCAATGAAAACCTTCAAATTTTTCTTCATTATTCCACTGTCATCAATCATTTGCACACGCAAGTGTCCGTTTGCATATTTGTCCAAATTGTCCCATACGAAGATGTCGCCAGTCTCTTCATCAATTCTTATCAAATCTGTAACGTTGTAGGGGGAACTTGGTGCAGATTTAAATGGATGGAACATTTGCACAGAGCTTTTAAACTTTTTGGGCATTCCTGCATTTCCAATCAGGTTTCCTACAGAAGTCCCGGAAGCAACGCCCAGAATCATTTCATAGTACTTTGTTTTCCCCAAGTAGTTCACAGAACCTTTCAAATCCCGGTTCAATTTTATATTCACTTTTGATATGCAGTCAGGTACTGAGAGTTTCTTATGTTTTGGATGACATTTGATAACCACGGTTAAGGCATCATGTTCCATTCCTCGGAGATCTGCATTTAAAATCAATTTTGCAGACTGGTTCCCTGTTGGTAAAATTCTGAAGAGATCTTTTCCTCCTCCAGATATTTCAAAGGTTATCAAATTATTTGGATGAATATCATTATCCTGCCCGGTAAAATTGTAGACAATTGATCCAACTTTGGTGGACTCATTAAGTGTCAATTGTAGATTTCGAACTTCTTTTTGCAAAAATGGCAACGAGTCATCCACGTCGGAAAGATAAATCTCAAAGAATTGCGTTTCTGATTGGGGCGGAATGCCAGAGTCTTCTACTGAGACGAGGACAGAGAAACAAGGGGTTTTCTCACGGTCAACAGAGTCCTTTAGGGTAAGTACCCCCGTTATTTCATCTAATCTAAAGAGGTCAACATCTTCAACCCTACTCACATTTCCCAAATTGATCATGGATTGACAAGGGGACGTTTGCTTCATTAAATGGTAATGCAGCCGACCTTCACCATTGTCAAATGAGTCTGTGTCTTCAGCCCTTACATGAATCACTGGAGTTCCTCTCATGGACGCTTCAGATATTGTTGCTGTAAAGTTTTCATTAATGAAACGCGGTTTTCCGTCGTTGGGTATAACGTTTGCTATCTTGATTGGTACAGCTAGGCTAATTGTCCTTTCCTTTCCATCTTCAATAACGACAGTGACCATGTACGGGTTGGAACGGCCTCTGCCTCTGAGAACCCGAGCGACAGATATTTTCCCAGTGTCTTTGTCCACGTTAAAGAGACTCAAGTGGCTGTCATCTCGCATTTGGAAGGCAAGCTTAGGATTTTCATCAGGATCCGTACAACTAATATTTCCAATGGCTGTTCCCACTGCAGCATTTTCAGGTATCAAAAATTCCTGAATTTTACATACAGGATCATTATCATTCTCATCTTGAACCATAATATGAAGTTGAGCAGTTGCTGTGAGCTGGAACGGACCCCCAGACGGGGTGTCCATTGCCACAACAGTAATCAAATGGAATTCATCCTTTTCCCTGTCTATTTCTGCTCCAGGTGCTACTTGAACCACACCTGCAAGCTCATCAATGGTAAATAAATGACTTTGGGGTCCAGTCAATGCGTAGCGAACAGAGCCGTAGCCAGGAGAGCCGTCAAGATCTACTGCTTCAACGGTAACTATCGGTGTGGGGTAACCTGAGTTTTCCAATACTTTTCCCTTGTACTCCGGTTTGGTAAATGTTGGAGCATTGTCATTCACGTCACTAACTTGAATCCCAACATTTGCAATAGATTCTGCTCCGTGAGTTGCAATAGCCTTAACAGACAGAATATACGAATCTTGAGTTTCATAGTCCAGCTCAGCGGCATCTCCCTTGTAGTTTATCACAAGCTGGCTTCCATTCAGCTTGAAAATGTCAGTGTCCGAGTCAACAATTCTGAAGTCAGTTATGGGTTGATCTGAAACATTAAATGGAAACATTGCATCTTTTCTCTACTCTGTGAGAAATTACAGTTTCATGAGGAGAAAGTCCAGTCATTTTCTTACTTTCAATGTAATCCCATGCATTCAATGTAACAACGGTTGTTCCATTCTCCAGATCCTCAGGAATTGTCAAATTAATCCAAGGATTGCCTGTGGTCCATGGATGACCGAATATTGGTCTTGTCCTTTCAGCGGCCGTTATATAAAGTGTTACAAGGGCTGTAAAAAACACAAAGCCGAGACATTACATACTGCAAATTAAAAGCACAGTAAATTACTGTAATTACATACAGTCATCTTATAACATGTAATATTGGGTTGGGACATCGAAGGAAAACAATAGAACACGAGTCATTAGGAATGCATGCAGAAATGCAGATCTTGCAATTAATTACTGGGCTGCTGCAAGACTCGTGTTTCGCTCACCTAACTAATAACTACGTTGACTATACATCAGTGAAACGCAGTAGCTGACAAGAGCCGATTAGATAATAAAAAGTTTTTTTTCGTTTTCATTCATAATATTGTAACGTTTATTACTCTAATTAACCTTTAATTGCAACTTGAAACTTGTCACTTTTTTCATTCAGCCTTCAAGGCAATAAGTACATATATACGCCTCATTTGAAACATAATTGGAGTAAATATAAGTTGTAATAGGTAAGCAAGTAGTGGGGAACACATATTAAGAGTGAATGACGCTTCACATTTTGCATGCTTAAAAATACAAAACGTGTGTAGAAGAGGGATTGTAAATTGTACAAACCGTGAGAAAATTGATTGTTATCTGCTATTATCTGAACAGTAA
This sequence comes from Coecobrya sp. COE2, assembly GCA_027743765.1. Classification (NCBI taxonomy): domain Eukaryota; kingdom Metazoa; phylum Arthropoda; class Collembola; order Entomobryomorpha; family Entomobryidae; genus Coecobrya; species Coecobrya sp. COE2. The sequence goes on from JAHZMV010005754.1 coordinate 5,974, forward strand.
TCATTTCCTGTGCTACTTCATCATATCGTCATGATTTGTTTATTTCATGGTAGGCAATATACGCATTCGATGATAATGAGGCGCATTGAACCGATTGAACTATTGGTGTCTATATTTAATTATATGTCTATGTATATTAACTATATAACTTTGACTCGTGGTAAACATTGTTATTTACTGCACCAGAAAGCACACAACTTTGTTGTTCTTGCATGGTAAGAAGATGAATCATAAATCATAAAATGGATTTTGACATGACATTAGGTACCTGCATAATATAGGTATTCACTCAAAGTAAAGTGAACATTGCAATTTTGCTATCTCGTAACATTTTTCATAAAATTCTATTTTTTCCCATCCTATATTTGATAATCGTTTGTAAGTTTTTTTTGAAGTTGATACTTAATGTGGTTTACGGACATTAAAGATAAAACACGCATGAGTAAGTACAAACGTTCTACTTTCCCGTGTGCATGCTATCACTTTACTATACATACTTACCTTAACTGCACATTTGAATTCACTGTGTGCCGTCGCCGTGTAAAATGTATTACTTTTTTTAATATGAAAGAATATTAGTTGGCTTATTTCACATTACCTGTGTCATTCTGTAATTTAATCCCATTGTTGTCTTGTACGTGGGCTTGGAACTCTAGAACAGCAGTCTTTTTATGCTCAAAGGTGTCAACCAAAATGATTTCCCCTGATTCAGGGTCGATCCTATAAAATTTGGGAAATCAATAATTTCTGGGTTACTTTTACTAATGACTTGTGGTTGGAAAAAATTGTCATATTAAAAATTCTACATAGTCGACTTATAATCTTTTTAAGATAAGATAAATTTATCTTTGTCATTTTCCCTTGTATTAACAAGCAAAATAATTAGCTTTTGAAAGTGAACGTTCATTTTTATCATGATTTCTATTTAAACGGAGAAAATTCTGGTTAGATGATATGAAATAGAAAATATGTACTCACCTTAAATTCTTGAAATAATATTCAGCATCGGCAGTGCTTGCCATTGAACCGGAGGCATCCCAGGATTGACACGGACATGAAATGGAGTATTCCAAGAATGCGTTATCATCCTTATCACTTGCTTTTAACGTTGTCACAACCAAATCAGGCTTGCTACTTTCACTCATTTCGATAACGTAATGCTTATCAGAGAACTTGGGCAGTTCGTCATTCTCATCGGTTACGTGGACCTCCACGAACACCGAAGCGGTTTCTGGAGGTTTCCCTTCATCCTGAGCACGAATTTTGATGGGGTAAATCCTCTGCTTTTCTTCATAATCCAATTTGCCATTTAGTCGCAAAACTCCCGAGTTTTCTTCCATTGCAAATAGGTCCGGGGTTGTTTGAGACTCGATAGAGTAGCGAATGGCAGAGTCCTGTCCGTCTGGATCATGAGCCTTTACAGTGAATATGGAAGCTCCCTTGACAAGTGTTTCAGGTACTTCAACATGTTGTACACTGTATGGGAAACTTGGTGGAATATTTGCAATTGCTTGAACAACAATCAAAACACTTTGATGGGTGGCCTTTCCAGTTTGATCGGTGGCAGTAACAGTAAGTCTATGCTCTCCAGCTTCAGACCATAGTAGCGGTCTCTCCAGTTCCAATTCTCCAGTTTTGCTGTCAATACTAATTCCAGATTCCCTGGTGGAATGATCTTGTAGTGAATATACAATGGTGTCGTTCATGTCAGGATCTGTAGCACGAACAACGAAAGGTGGGTCAAAATGAGAGGTGCCGTCGGGGACGGCTCGACGGACAAGGTAACCGTTTGCAGTGATAGTACCAAGACCTGGTACTTTTTCAAACTCTGGATAGTTGTCATTCTTTTCAATAGTATCCAAATAGAATAGCACTGGCACTTCATCATCAACCTTTTCACCTGCCTTTGCCTTAATCAGAAAGAAATTATGCTTGTTTCGCTCATAGTCAAGGCACTTTGCTCTGCATCGGATTTCCCCAGTTTTTTCATCCACGTCAAATTTCTCTGCTCCTATTCCAATTAAGGAGTACTTGATACCTGGAATTTCATTATGATTTTTGGCTGTTATCCTTGCCACTAATTCACCTTCACTGATATCTTCAGGTAATGCTACACGGTAAACATTTTGACTGAACACTGGAACTATTTTTGGACCAGGAGCCACTTCAATAGGCACGTTTAGGTTGGAAACAACCTGTCCGTTTTGGACAGCACCAATTTGTAAATCGATGGTTTGTCCTGGTTCCAACTTGGAAATGTTGAGTACTTCCAAGGTTATTATACCCTTAGACTGAATGGTTGGATCATCATTGGATGGCGTTACAAATGCAAACACTTCATCAATTTCATAACGGCTATCCTCAATATTCCAGTCCAGCTTCAAGGAAAACTTTGAATTATGTGAATCCACATCCGAATCCTCCACCTCAACTCGGAAGTCTGGGAATATCCAAGACTCCTCAGGGTTGTAAGGTATTCTAAGAATACGAGTGAACTGAGGTGGTATAAATACTGGAAGATGATCATCAACATCTTCAATGATGACTGCCACTCCCGTTCTCGTTATCAAAGTAGGTTCAGTGTCTTCAGCATGTAAGGGCACTTCCCTTGCCTCCAGAATGAGCTCATAAACCCCTAAATTTTCGCGAATAAATTCATCCTCTGCATCCAAAGTGTAGTTTGTCGTTTCCACCGAGGCCGTGTAAGTTCCAGTGTACATGTCCCTTTCTACATTTGTCAACCGGAAGTATCTATTCTCTGCTTCATCAATCAACCGTAGCTGAAGATTTCTCGGATTACCCACATCCCCATCCTGTACGGAAATGTCTCCAACCTTTGTGCCAGGATGAGAGTTTTCCTTTACTTTGAACACATAAGGCCCTCCATAAAATTTGGGTGCTTGGTCTTGAATGTCCAGCACAGAAATGGCAACAAGGGCTTTGGCAGTGTTAGTTCCGTCAGACGCTATAAGTGTCATTGGGTACGAGTTGTGGGTTTCATAATCCAATGGAACTGCCAGAGATACGATTCCCACGAATTTCCCTTCGCCTACTTTTTGCACCTCTACATTAAAAGTTTTGCATGCTTCGGGAGTCTCTTCTTCCGAGCATATCAAGGTAACTTGAGCATTTGGCCCAAAATCTGCATCGATTATGGGTATTTCTGAGAATACCGTTGCTCCCACGTGCGTACGTTCCGATACTTTGAAGGAGTACGGACGGCGGAGAAAAACAGGCTAGGTGAAAGTAAATCAATTATAGTATTAAAAAAACGGACAAGGATGCAGCGCGTTATCATACATTTATATGCTTGAAAAATTGTGTCAAATACCGGGTTATCATTTCGATCTTGAATATAAATTTCCCGTCGTAACGAAACTGTGGTCGGCTCCAGACCGTTCCCATCGTCTGCAAAACATGTAAAAATGTGTGCATTCATCAAGCATGAATAACAATGCAATATGCATTTGCACTCAAAGTGTGAATTCTATGTTTTTACCTGTTAAACTGATAATGACATCGATTTTCGGTTCCACCTCTCTGTCCAGTGCCTTAATCAAAGTTAGGTCTCCTGTCTTCTTATTAACACGAAAATATTCTCCACTGATACTGTAGGTAAGCTCACCATTCTCTGGATCTGATCCTTTCAACCTTCAAATACATGAGTAGATAGAATTTGTGTTAAATATAATTCACTTGACTTGGCATAAACGTGATCCTTTTATATCCACAAAGCACAGCATTTCACACATTTCATTTTGTAATGTAAGTCATTTTAAACTTTAGGTATGCGTAGGAGTTTTAATAATTTCCTGTTATCTGTAATATGTGCAGACTCAGCATTCCAAAACTTTTTACCTGTAAACGACAGATCCAACAGGAGTATCCTCCGGAATAGAAAATTTTGTTAAATCCCCATTCGAAATAAATGTTGGGGGTTTATTTGGACTGAAGGTATTTTGAGCAGCAGTCAATTTTATTCCAATATCACTAACAATTACACCAAATAACATTACCAGTAGCATATTTGGCAGCCGGTTCCACCTACACACACCTCTTGTCCTCCACATTTTGAAAAACTTCATAACACTTTCTCAATAAATATTTACCAACTTTTCACTCGCCGTGAACAAATTTATTTTGAACTCCCTACATTTTGGAGTAACTTAAAATTTGCAACGTTTACGAATTTTACAAATTAAGTGCATCCATCATTTCATAATACAAGCTTCTCACAAATGAGAATTTTGCTCACTTTGTCATGAAAATATGCGGAATACATGTAACTTTTTAAACACTTCAGTAAAATTTTGGATATTACATACTTTTCATATTCAGCCAAGAATGTTGCAAAATGAATTGTCGGGGTCAAATGAGCAATTTAGAATATGATTTTAACTGCCATACATTTCAAGAATTAATAGGCAATGTAAACCTTGATAGAAGTGCATATGCTAACTTTTATACGCTATATAATTTGACACAAGAAGCACTTTCAGTGCACGCTCACATTATAACAATTAATACTGGCAACTAAAAAAATGATCACTCGCGCAACAATTCACATTCATTTCAAGAAGATGAAACATGAAACCGTCAAAAATCAGGATCTGAATATCATTAACAATTTTTACATACATATCTCAGCATTGTGCTAAACAACCAACCTACTTTAGCCCTTCTTTTTCAACAAGTACTTCTCCTCAATTTTACCATATCAAAGAACCTTCAAATTTGCACTTCTGAAAGTGTGGGCGGCCGCTTTTCGCTAACCGAGCAGAAGCATTATAGTAGTAGCACTTGCTCGTTCCCCGTGCTAAAATCTCAACAGTTGCCTTTGAGTGCACTGCTGAACTACTGTGGCGTCACTGGTACACCACCCTCACCTTCGCTTCCACATCCCAAGTTATATTATTAAAAATGCTTATTGTATTGTACAACAATGCTGTAATAATAAATAAATGCAACAACAATAACAATTATGTTTGTGATTCCTTCTATTTTCTCACAAAGCGCATCGCATCGCGCAGAGCTCTCTGAAAACTACTTAAACCAGTAGCAAGTTCAATCGTAGTAGCAGCTCAGCATTTTTAATGTGTGCAAAAACTTGAAGATGCTACTTACATACATTAAAGGCAATTTTGAAATAAATTGCAATTGCAGGCTCACCACCAACATTCTGCTCCGCTTAGTTAAAGAAGGAAAATCTTCCTCATCATCATCGTCATCACTATTGCATAGCATATTTTTGTTGTATTATTATTATTATCCTGCCAACCGATCCTACCCCTTTATACACCTTGATAATCTTCAGACCTTCTTTTCATGCAATAATAGCACCATGATCCTCCTCTACCAAGTCCACATCACGAAAAATGTTAAGGTAAAGTACGGTAAAGTAAGGTAAAGGTATGTATTTTAAGAACATTCATGTAAGTACACAGAAGAAGAGAAGACGAATAGCTGAAAAATATTTTGCTCTAATAACAATACGCCGTGTATTATTGCGTACTTATGAACGTCACATGCATATAAATTTTCTATGTTAACTTATAAAATATTATGTATGTATATAGCTCTCCTACTAACCAACAGGCAGGTGTGATATATTATAATATCGTGATATTACAAAAAAAGGTAAATGTAAGTCAACATGTGTGTGTTCACAAGAATGAATGATTGTTGTGAGTATCGCAAGCAAGACTTTATAAGACAAGCAAACCGAACTTAAGACATTATTACAATATTTTCTTTAAAATTCCGTTCGTTTTTCGTTTCTCTAATAACTACTTGCCTGCATACACATACAATCCCTATCTAATACTTGAACAATAGATAAAAACTGTATAAACCTACCAAATTCATGTACAGAACCAAATTGTAAATACATACATCTTCCTCGCTTATATTCATTGTTGTTTTAGTTTGTGCATACAATGAAACCTGTAAAAAGGTTGGTTTGGCATTTACTTCTTCTTTCCTCATCTCATGCAGAAGAGCATGAAGTTGTTTATGATTATACCAGTCTTGCTCAACAAGAGATGAAGATGAGCTATGAGATGTAGAAGGTGAAGTTTAAGGATTGGTTTATAAAAATGCCTTTTGAGAAAGATGTAGTTTGTATAGGGAAAACTTATGATGATGGCGATGAGAATACTGAGGTGAAGCTAACGGAACGGTCGGTGGTGGTTGAATGATACTAGCATGATGTGATCACGAAAATGCGATGTGCAAATAAATGGGGATACTGAACGCTTTGCTGCAGGTGATGGATCATTGTCGAGTTGTATGTATGGCTTACTCGTTTGTTAAAAGTATGCAGTGTGTGCAA
>JAHZMV010005755.1:0-21702 GCA_027743765.1 Coecobrya sp. COE2
TCAAACTAATATCACACACCAACGAAGAAGCAACACAGCTCCTCCGAACAGAACACCTCACTATTAGATTGAAACGGAAAAAACCTTTTAATCTTATAACATAAGCAATATATCAAAGTCTTGAATGAACACTGGTTCCTCAAGATGACTCAATTCACTTATGTATCATTTCTAAATTGATAGTTAGTCACTTTGACTAGTTTCAATAAATATGGCCCTGCCGCATGGTAGGGTTTTTAAAAAAAAAAAAAAAAAAAAAATATTGCAGCATCAGAAAATGTACACGCTAAAAATATAACTTATATTACACATGTGCACACACATATACAACAGGAATATCAATATCAATGTTATGATTATCAAGGAAAATGAGGAAGTCAGAATTGTGTAGAATGATTTTAGCCCGAGTTGTTCAGCTTTGTGATCATCTTCATTATCTTCATCTCTATCATCAAGTCTTTTGCACTTTGCTTTGCTCATTCATTTATGAGAAACGCTCAATTTTTCATACCAAGAAGCGCTATATAACATTTTTATTTTTTTCTTCAAGATGAAAACGCTACCACTCTTAACAAAAGGGATACATGTTTAAAGGTGGTGTGCGAGCTTTGCTATTGTTGTTATTAATACAACTATTACTGCTACAACATGTCTATAAAAAATATGCGTTGCTACTGTTCCTGACTGCAGTTTGTTGCACCGCGCGTACCGCTCATTCATTGTTATTATTATTGTATTTGAACTGCTTATTTTTTGAATGTATTGCAATTTATAATGTAGGATAAAAACATATTACTATTCTCTGTTGTGAGCATCATCATCATCAGCATCCATCAGAGAGAGATTTTCTTCTCTTTCTGAAGCGTCCATCGTATTTTAGCAAATTGAGGTGTGTATTATCTTGTTCACTGTGATGATGATAATAATGATGGTTTATATGGCGAGAAAGAAAGAAGAAGGTGAACTTTAATGGTTCTTATTGTCTGACTTAAAGTGCATCTTGTTGTCTGTTGTGTGTGTGTGTGTGTATTTATAATCAAAAACAAATCTATGAAATTTTTATATATTTTTTCTTCTCTATTTCCAAACCTCGATTTTTCGTTTTCCTGGTTCAAAAACATTTGCCCATGTTAGCGTAAATATATAGGAGAGCGTATAAAAATATATATGTATTTTTGTAAGTCAGGTTACATTTCATTGTTCATAAGATTTTTTTTTATTCTGCAAAGTTTTTTTTTATTTTGGCGAGAGCATATATTTCGGTAGTGAAGTAGCCGTGTGGTTGTTCAGGTTGGGTGAGCGGATTTATTTTAATTAAATAGTACGAGCCAGATTTTATTTTTAAATGGGAAAAAATTGCATATTATTTCGTATTTTATGTACAGGTATTTTTAGAAAATTCTGTTTTTTATAATACAATGGGTTATTATTATAGAGTTTTAAGAGAAGATTCCGAAATCTTCCCTAAAAAAAGAATAAAAAACTTCAATTTTTTTAGTGGTGCGAGTTATTATTATTTTTATTATTATTAAAATGCTATTTAAATGAGATATGTTTGGCAATCTTTTTTACCCTCCCCCGCACCTCCAAATAAAATACGTGTTTCTTACAAAATTAAATCGCCATTTTGTCTTGGAAGCTTCCTTTTTTACTGAACAAGCAATTATTTTATTGTTGTAGATAGACGTATGAAGTGTATAGCATATCAATATAAAAAAGAGTTTCAGACTACTGGTTTATCAAGACAGGCGAAGAAGTACCTGTTCTAAATTAAAAGATTGATTGTTTGCATTGGCTCTATGCCCAAAAAGAGTTACACCTATCCATATAACATGTGTACTTGCTAAGGGTTCATGAGCAAAAATAACGGAATTGTAAGTTTTGTAAAAAAAAATCCCTCCGAAATCAGACAAACTGAAGGGAAATATATATTTTATGCAGTGTAGGATTTAAAATCAAAGTTTTGCACGTTTTGGTTTTGAATAAAATGCATGGAAGCGGATCGAAGGAGCATTAACTTTGGTCGAGTTATGGCTCGATAGAGAGAAATAAGAGCAAAGTTAAGTCACAAGGGAAAATTTTTTCCAATTGTAAGTGCAAAAGTGCAATAATTTTTTTGCTTTAATTGCGAGAGGTTAGTCAGATATATTCATCTATTCCATTATCATGGTTCATTTTTGAGGATACATTGTTCCTTGTTACTTGAGGATAAATTATATTTACGAAATCATAAAAACAATTCAGATTTTATTTATCGGGGAAAATTTTTCTTGAAAAATTTGTTATTATTATGTAATTTTCAATAGAGTTATTATTCAAGATACACTGTTTTTTTTAATCAGAAGGGTAATCACACTCCATATTATAGTGAACAAGCATACCAATTACTAGAAAAATGATCAAATGGTTTCATAGCGCCGGCGAAAATTCTTTTGCACTTGAAAATTTTGTTTAACCTTGCTTGAATGCACATGGATCGTAAATAATTTCAAGAAAAATTCTAAAATATTACATAAAATGTTTGCATAATCAAGTAACAATTCTCGCCTTAAAAACAGCAGCTTTATGTGTACGTTTTTGGATATAATGTATAATAATAACACGTTGTGGTAATTCAACCAAAAAACATATTTTTCTAAATTGTTACATGTATGGTTCATGTAACAACGGGAGTTGGTTTTGGTAACGCGCATACCAGAAACCTCGCCAAAAATATGGGCTACTGACAAAAAAAGTATTAAAAAAATAAATCATCCTTTTCTTCATGTTCAAATCAAACTAAAGAAAAATTCATTTAATTCCATTTTACCATTTTAAGTGTTGATATACATACAAGCTATGTAACACCGTGTTCATTTCACGGATTCCTCCTGTGTGAAGACGAGTTGACGAGTTTTTATAAAAATAAATATAATGAACGTGCCTTATTATTAAAACTACATTTTTTTACCAGTTACGCACTAGCTGTTCAAGAGTCTCTCTCAGCCAGCGCGTTTGTTTTTTTGGAGTGTGTATTGAACTGAAACGATCATGGTTACATGAATGAATGTGGTGGTGAAATGCAGTAATTTTATATATAAAAATAACCAAAAAAACCAACAAGATATTCATCAGTGAAATAAATATAAAAAAACATTCATATAGCTTTGTTTCGTATTATCTGGTACATGCATGGAATTATTTTAACTTTTCACCACCACACCAACCATTCCCCACCGTTTGGCATATATTTAAACAAGCAGCAATTGTAAAAATATATGATAATGAAAAAATATATATGATATCCTGTTATTTCAAAGGGATTCAAATAAAAATACTAAAAAAACTTCACGTTGATGCACACACTTCTTGTTGAAGAAGACATGTTTGCATTATTGGTTGCCACCATGTTATCATCAAACCAACATGATCTCTGGCATGCAAAAAGGCATAACTGATGAACAGGAGATTTTTTTTAGCACTTGAGAGAGTGCATCACGAAGGCGTTGGTTAAGAATAGAATATAAAACCGGGTGTTGATGATGATAATATTTGCATTATTTTGAAGAATGGGGCAGTGGCGAATCTCATTTCTCTCTCATGATTCATGAATTATTATCATCATCGCACCGGCATGATAAGTACCAACAAGGTTGTGTCGTTGTCTTCTCAGTTTAAAACATTCTTTTCTTCCTACACACATATTATTCATACGCACGCACAAAAGCACAAATGAAAAATACGGGTTTTATACACAAGTGGAGAGAAAAGAATGGGTAAATTATTATTTTTTAAAATAAATGACAAGATGAAGCTGTGAGATGCGTTGTTGATGCGATTGTTTAGTTGCGATGTTGTTATTGTTTAGTTGACGAAGAGAGAGAAAATGTTGATGATGATGACTCTTGTATTTTTTTGTTTCTTTAGATTTTGTAAGCAAGTCACCATGGCACATTTCACGGGCTATTTACTTGGCAAAGTCCAATTGGATGGAGCTATCAGATCCGAAGTTTTGGCAAGTCTTGTGGAAACGTTAATTCAACGCTATCAACCTACAGACCCATCAAGGAAGTTGGCCAAATTCAATGAAAATCACAGGTAAACTATATCACACCTTGTTCAACTACCTACCATTTTTCTTGGTGCTACAGAGTGATCATTATCATTTTCTTTGAAAAGAAGTTAGTATTACAGAGAAGAAAGATGACAGACAATGGTTAACAACCAGTAGCACCCATTCATCCATATAAGCATATAATAATAATGTATAGGTCTAGATTGTGTAAAGTGAGGTTTTATTGGGAAATTCGTAACAATTTTTTTTACATGTTAGATAGATAGGTAGATTTTTCATTGAACTGTGTGGTGTCTCTGTAATCTCTATACTATCCGGTCGGTTTAAAATCTCATCATCACCAAAAAATTTTCAGTCAGCCAACTAATAGCATTCCATCCATTTTGAAAAAAAATGTATTGATGAATATTGTGTAAACAGTTTGCTAACCTAGATATTTTTTGCAGATCACGGTAAAGTATCGCACGAATTAATTCATTCTTTCCTCTTCATACGACAATCACCAGGAACGAATCATGAAAGAAAATTTGATATAAAAAGCATTTCTCCCGCATGTAATACAAATTTCAGAGAGAGAGAGATTTCTTTCAATCATCCTTAGTCAGTTAGTCAGTTAGAGAGAGAAGATTGAGCAGTGTCTTGGGACGACGAGACGAGGACGTCACAGCACGGATACGACATGTTCGTCATTATATTATTATGCGCGTATGAATTAAAAAGAACTTCTTCTCTCATCCACTTACCCGTCACATTGCACACAATCAAGGGATTTTTAAAGGCGCAAAATGGAGCTGATTAGAAACGGGGATTAGTTTCGTTACAACTTTTTTTTTGGTTGCTCTTTGTATGCTAGTAGTAGTAGTAGTTGTTGTTGTAATAACACAAATGAACCGACTGACTGATTTGTGGTCTTGAGTAAGTAATGTGATCACGGCCGGGTTTTGTCATGAAATGAGAAACATTACAAGTTTGTTAATTTACATTTATACTATAGGTTATAGTATACTCATAACTCTCTCAGGGACCGCGCGAGACCGGTAAAGTAGTAAAATATATCAAATGGGATTTAACCATTAGAAAGGTGCCAAAACCATTTAATGAAAAGGATTATTGGCTGGCGAATATGTGTGGAGACAACATACATACAACAGGTTTTCTCTTTGGCTTAAGAAAACAAAATAAAAAAAATGTGCTTAGTCAAGCACTCACATTATCAGCAATCACAATGATACTATTAAAACTCTATTATTGTCTTGGTCACGTTGTTGCATCTTCTGTATATATTATGATTCATGATAATGATCATTCATGTAGCCGTATATAGCAGTTTTCCTGTTTCACTCTTGGCAGTGAACTTGGCAGGGAAGAATAGACTGTCATAAAAAAATAAACTTTTTCGTGAACGTGCTAATTGATTTTTTTTTGCATTTTGTTTGTTTGTTTGTTTTGTATTTAAAAAAAAAACAGGTATTCTATTGAATGTTCGGAGCGTGGACTCAAGCTAACATCGCCAGGTGTGAAATCCAAAGATGAGGGTTTCGAATCGGACAATGAGTCTGTGCGATCAGTGAAAATCAGCGACTCTGTGGAGTTGGATATAACGGATTTGATGGATCATTTAGAGATTGCGGCAAAAGAGGAGAAAGAGACTGAGACTAATAGTAGTAGTTCTAGTAATAATAATAGTAGTAGTAATGTACCGCAACTACATTCCTCATTGTCGTCCTCTGGTGGTTCTATGGATAACACAAGCATTTCTAGTTCATCTGGTCTGCATGTCTCTGATGACAGTAATTCATCTTCTTCGGGTAATGGCTCGGATTCGGATGAGTTTTGCAACTCGGGTGAGACTTCGCCCTACTGGGAGACCCTGCCAAATTTGTCTTGTTTTCAGTCCTATCCGATTGAAGACGTTGTTTTCTGCCATTGTGACTCCCAACATCCATCCACTTTGGTATGGGTTGTGAGACACTTGGCAAAGATGATGGCACTTGTCACAGCTTTTCGGACTCGGTCTGAAGCCGAGGATCTGTTTCAAATGTACAGAGATCTGCGACTGAAATTGAAGCCAATACGCTATGGCAAATTCAGCAGTCATCAAGGATTTCCAACAAAGCTTATGTTTGGCATTTCACCAGTTTTAACATCCTCCCATTCGTCATCCTCTTCATCCACACCGTCACCCTATGCTGACAGTGGGAGTTTTGGGGACAGTGCATCCGCATTCTGTTCCTTGCCTCCGGTCTATCCAACAGAAATCCTGCATGAGACACAGAGCAAATCGCCATTATTTACGGTGCACGATACTGCATCTCTCGACTTCGATTTTGATGCCTCCTCCTACAGCGGTAGCGGTGCCAGTACTGATAACACCCACAGTGGCAATAATGGTGGTAATAATAATGGGATCAACAACAGCGGTGGGAAAGAACCGTTAGTGCGAACTGGATCTAATTCATTATCCCTCCACCAACACATCTACGTGTCCAACCCCAACATAGTTCGCCATGAAGAGGCTTCCTCAGACGAGGACGACAATGATGCTGATAGCATTATCCGAAATGATCAAGAAGACTTTCCTCATATTGCCAAACATAATCACGCCACTTCCGGTACTGCAGTGGCACACATACAAATGCTTGCATCATCAGAGGCAGATGAGATTGGATCCGTGACTGAGCACTTTAAACCCATTCCCCCGGAGAAACCCCAAAGGAAACTGTATAAATCCTCTGGAGGAACAATCAGTTCCATGAGCAATAAACACAGCCTTTCCTCTTCATCCCTTCCACAAATGGTATCCAAATCAATCCTGTCCTCTCCACAGCCACTGAACTCCTCCGTCACATCCGCTTCTACCGTCGCCCTCTGTAGTAATCTAAACGCTAGCAGCAGCAGCAACAACAGTAACAGCAACAAGCCAGTGTTATTAGTCCCGCTGAAGACAGAAAGTGTCAGCTCGCCAAGAAGCAGCTATCCAAAAGAGTCGTATTTATACCACGTCATGGGAAGAAGTTCTTCAACCTTTGCCCCGTACCAAAGGTCATTGAACTTTCTACCTTATCAGTATCCCCCCGGAGCAAGTAACAATACCCCTGGCGACTACTACGCCTGGGGTAAAGGGAGACATCTGCTAGTTCCCTTTTCTTCGTGGCTGGAACTATCCGAGATGCCACAGATTCCCCACGCTGTCTCCAATTCCAACGCCCTCACATCCTCCACAGCCTCATCCTCTCGAACAGCCAAAAGCTCTCGTCACAGCTCCAGAAATAGTCAAAGACTAGCCGCAGCCGTGGCTGCAGCATCCAACAATCCAAAAGGAACATCCAAAATTCTTCTCCGTGACCTTTCATCCCGAGATCATGGAGTCTGGGCCAGCCTGTCGCAACGATTTAAAAAGAACTTCAGAGAGAATCTCATTCCAAAACTGAACGGAATGTGGTCTCAACAAGCCGCTGACGGAAACCGAGCAAATAAGAAAAGGACCAACAAAAAAGTTACGTTCAATGCTTGGGCAACAGTTCAAATGGTGTAGTTTGTAAACAAAAAAGGTATAGGTTCTTTTGCAACACATTTTTTTTCCTCTTTTATTTTGCTACCAAAAGAATCATGATTATCTTTTTCCTTCTTATTGCACTGCCGTCGCATGAAATTTCGCATGAAAAATGAAACAAAAAACAAAGCACAAAAACAACAAGAAATACAATACAATATTTTTTTCCATATAGCTTATTCATTTATTCTTCTTTTTGCTCGTATAACTACATCAAAAAAAATTGATGAGTTTCCTCCAGATTTCTTTTTCCGAATAATGATAATTACACTATAATAATATCCTAATATATTATAAGATGATCCATGAAAAAGTATAAAAAAGCATTATTATTATTATTATTACCAAAACTGATTCCGTAGCAAATGAAGGTCTGTCGAAATAAAGTCAAGCATATATAAAAACTAGAGAAATACCTACATTAAATATAAATACGCGCATAAAACTTTAAAACAATAAATAAGAATAAGTGTAGTAGTCACAAAAAAAACGGTTGTTGAAGGAAGGAATAACTGACGTTATGAATGGTGAAGTAATTTTACAAATCCACGTTGTAAAGTCCTTGAGAAAATATTATTGTTAGAAAAAAAACTGTATATTTAAGTATAATTATTATTCCTATGCTAATTTTCCACAACAACAGAATGCAGTAGTAAGTGACCATCAACAAAAAAAAACACTTGCACACACACAAGCCGATTTTTTTAAAACGCATAAATTCACCTCCTCTTCTTTTAATTATAGATATGTTTTTGCATGCAATGCTATTTTTTCAACAGGTATAATTGCAACTTGCAGTAAAGCACCTGAGAGAGAATAATGTGTGTGGTCTTTTTCTCTGTATACATAATGGCAATTAACATTTCCACAAGCATATTTAGCAGATCACCACCACCATCATGATTTATTTACATTTGTCCATTTGAATGTCCGTTTATTTTTCTTAAACAAGACTACATTTTTCTAGGTTTGTCAGAACAATAAATAGAAATAGTAATTTTCTTTGCAGTATATTTTTTGGAACGGTGCACATCATATTTATATATAAAAATTTTAAAGTATATTATTATTATTATTATTGCAACTGGAGCCTTGTGATCAGGCTTTTTTTCAATGAGCTTATGAAACAATTATCTTGTATTCAAACTTTTCTAATTTCCTGTAGGTAGATACTTGAAAATTGTTTATTTTCCATAATTGCCCTTGATTAAAATTAGAATATAAACGTTTATTTAAAAAAAAGTATTTATGTTTCATTAAAAAAATTTGTTCAAGACCTTCTTACATATTGACAGAAAGGGATACACCTGACTTTGTACTTTAAAAACGAAGATGATCATCATTACATGATAAACGAGACTTATGATAAGACACTTGTAGTTAGAAGAATCAAAACAAATGATTATTATGGTTAGACAGGAAAAAAAGATAATAAGTTAAAGGAGATAGTGAGAGGCCATACTACTGTCAGTGCAGTTAACAAAAAAAGATGGCACCTGAACAAAAATTCCTTTTGAAAAAAAACAAGCTCCGTTTCTGTGTCATCATTATCATCATCGTCGTCATCATCCCCACCATAATATTATCACAAGCAGCTCGTCTACTTGATAACGTCAAAATGAAAATTTGCAATTGCAGTTTTTACATCTTTTGATTATTATTATTATTATTCTGTAAGCGTGGACTTATATCTATGCGACAGTAGTGAATCATACTAAACTTGATTCTCTCTTTTTTCTCTTATACCTTTTTTCCTTGAACACTTTTTCTCATAAAAAATATGACAACTGACTTACACAAAAAATATGTTTTTGTTTCACATTGAAAATTAACAGAATCGTAACAATATACAGCCACTCTGTGACTATTGACGATGATGGAACTAGTGCGACATCATGTCTCGTTGACTTGAAGAAAATGATTGAGAAAAAAAAGAATGAAAGCAGAGACGAGTTAGCCTAATTATTATTGCTTTTGTTTGTGGAAAATATAGGGCGACCATCTTCGTCATTTTTTTCTTTCACCTGTTGCTACAATTCCGACTTTCTTATTTACTGATTACTACATCGTTTTTGAACTTGTCACTTCGCTTGCGACATTATACGGCTATACTTACCTGTCGGTCTTATATATGTACTATGGGTTGTCTAAATGGAGGAGAATCACCTTCTCTCTGTAAGAAGTACAATTTCGCATTTCAATCTTCTTTTTTTGTTGCCTTTCCGAATCTTTTTTTCTGATTTCTCTGTGTGATTATCCCAAACTGTTATGATGATCTTAATTTAATAACGTTTTTTTTATTCCTTTCTCGCTCAAATATGTATGTATGCGCCTATTCATGTGGATATATTGTAGACGTACACATAATAATGTTTAGAGAAAAAGTGTGATTGTAGTAGCACCGGTAGTGTTATAGTAGCGGCCTTAGAAGCGTGAAAAAGTGACAAAGAATCATATAATCTCGGCTTGAAGCAAAATAGCAGTTTGCAAATAGCAATCTGTCTCTTTCATTCTCTCAGTAATCACATAAATTAAGGTCCTGTGAAACGCTTCAAAAACCTTTTTTCTCCTCCTCTGTGTGTACTTCAAAGCACTGTTCCTTCTCGGTAGTCATTAAAATAGTTTTTTTTTCTTCTTCTTCTCATCTTCTCCTTTTCCCAGTCACTGCAAAAGCTTTTCTGATGACATTTTAAAAACGTGTTGACCACTTCTTCTTCAGACTGAAAAAAAATAGTTCTCTTTTGTACACACTCGGCGAAATTTTTACTAACTGTCGTGGTCTCTCTCTCTCTAGGAAAGTGAGCGGTTCGTAAAATAAAATGTACTACAGCGTCCGGTGTAACAGAGTGGACAAAAAAACCAGGTATATAAATATCTGTCAACTGCATATATAAATATATTCATCATTTTTTCTCTTACACGATAATAGAAAGCAAGAAGCCTTTACATAGAAAAATTTTTCAGCCGCAAAAGAACATTTTTTTTGAGCGGAATGATGAAATGCAATATAAGCATTTACAAGTAATGTTATATGAATCATCGTCGTTGTCATCTTTTTGAAAATCTTCGTATGAGTGTGTTTAAAGAGAGATATATGAAATGTCGCCTTTCTATACTACAATTACGGTAATGATAACCAATGATTTATGTTATGTTTGCACAAATTAACTTTTTCTCTCTTACACCATGAGTGAATCTCCTGTGTGCGCGCACACACCTTTTAGCCCACTACTCACGTTCAATTCTGTAAGCACGAATGAAAACTGATACGATGCAACAACCAACGTTGTCGTCGTCGTCGCCAACGGAGGAATCCTATGCCGAGGGCAGAGACTTGTAGAGTAATAATAATAAATAAATAAATTAAAGTTGTGTGTTTTTCTTGACGGCAAATGTGCACAATATCGCTCACACTTTTTTTTCATTGTGGAGTGCAATATAATAATAAATAATAATATATGAGAGCAGATAATGCAAAAATGTGGTTTTTTGGTTTTAAAAATTTTGAAAG
The DNA here is from genome assembly GCA_027743765.1 of Coecobrya sp. COE2. Classification (NCBI taxonomy): domain Eukaryota; kingdom Metazoa; phylum Arthropoda; class Collembola; order Entomobryomorpha; family Entomobryidae; genus Coecobrya; species Coecobrya sp. COE2. The sequence continues at coordinate 11,119 of JAHZMV010005755.1, forward strand.
AACAGAAAAGAAGCGTGTGCATACCTACATGAAGATCTACAATATTCCCATTTACACAGTCAACTTTACTGTTTCAATTGCGTATTAGCGAGATATTTATGGATTTAAATTTTTGTCGTTTCAACAAACACATTATAATAGGCAGTTCTTCTAACTACCATATTCAAAGCTTTTCTCTTTTTTACTAGTAAATAATCCTGCCACAAAGTATAATGACAGATTCATTGTTTACATACATGCGTCAGCAAAAAATAATAAATCGGAATGTATAGTTTTAGTTAGGTAGCGTTGGAACGCATGTCATCAGCCGCATTTTTATTGTATGTTTTTTTAAAAACATTGTTGTACCTCATCTTAAAAGAAGATCATTTAAGGATTTTTTTTTCGGCATCAGATTATTTAGTGTAAACTGCACACAGAACTCATGCACATACATAGACACATTATTACTTCATAAAAACATTTTTGCTCATGATATTGCATTCCATTGTTGTCTCTCCTGCATCCATATTTTTTGAAGCTTTAAAGCTGCAGTTTTGTTGTTTTTTTGCGTGTGTCTATCGTCTTATACGTGTACAATCTGTTTTTTGCTTTCTGATGAAAGATTTTTTTTCGCTAAAAGACAATAGAAATGGACTTTTGTGTGCATGAATGAGTTATTATTAATGTCTCTTATCTCTCTCTTGTCATCGTTATATGTTTGGAGCAAAAAAACATTATATTTTGAGCCCTTTAAAATACCTTCCATTTTTCTCTGATCGTGAACGACTTTGGCTTCTTCCAACTTTTTTTTACATATTTTCAGTGTCATCACTTTGAAGCCTCCTGTGCACTTTTATATGTAGCCTTTGTCTAGTTAGACATGATAATAGTAAAATAACAATAATAATAAGATGCAGGTATTCACTCCTTGACATAATTGCTTAACTGCGAGTAATTAATATTCATGATATTCATTCATTCACCAAATCCATTCGACAACGTGCACCAGGTCCTCCAATAAAAAATATATATATAATAATAATGGGGATCAAAACTGTTACCACAGCAGTCAGCATCAGTCAGCGCGCGGTCACTGCCACCAATTCTCCTGCAGAAAAACCCTTGCCTATTTTTTTTATTTATTCTGGTAGCGAAAATTTTTTTTCCAACATGCATAATAAACATAATATTCAGCACAGAAAGAAAAAAACTATCATAAAATAATAATAATGTGTGTACACTTCTTCTGGCCTGGCTATGAGCAGGATTACAGCATTTTGTTTGCCTTCTTGATCATCATGATTATTATGATGATCAAAAGAGCACTTCTTCTACTGCTGCTGCATTTATTATCATGGTTTCGTTGGATGATGCCATGCCATTCAAACAGTTAGTAGGGCAAGCAATAATACCCTTTCAATGGCGATCATGTTGATGATGATGATACGTGCGTTAATAAAAAAATGCCCATCTCTCTCTCTCTACCCATTTGGTTTACTCAGAGACTCAAGTCGTTATTTGCCACGCATATATAATATTTTAGCACACATTTAAGTTTTTACCTTGCCTTCTCTCTCTCTGAGTTAGTGAATGAGTGAGTAAAAATATGAATTATTCGTGGCTTCTTGCATTTTTGATATATATTATCATCTTTAAATGCCACAAACAAGTTTACGGGGAGAGTGAGAGAGTACATTATAGTCAGTTATCATACAGACTTGTATATGTGACGTGTGAAGATGAGCAGTGTAAGAGATGGTGATGATGACGAGAATTTAAGGGTGACTTACGAAAACGTATTACCTGGTTGTTATAGTAAAAAGGTGGCTGCTGCTGCTAAAAATCCTTTTTATGATGGCTTTAAACGCGACTACCAACTAACGATAAAGACCACTTACTTGACTCTCTGCCGATTCCTTTCATCTTTCTATAGCAAGTACTACTACAACGACACAAGACATCTTTGAACTTTGCTATATATTTTGGAGTAGTAAGAATGAAAAGGGGAGAAGATGAGGGGAAGGTTGATGCATTGTGTTCGTAATAAAAAAAACAAACCTGATGATTACTTGTAAAGTTACATGTTTACTGAATAAAAAAACTGTGTGACGACCTAGAAGTACGTTTACCTGCTAATCTTACTCTATCTTAATGACTTACTATATACACCAAATAACCAAAATCAAAATTGTACATTACTGCATATTATTACGCGTCTTGTTTGCATGTTACTTACTACAACAATCAGTAGTGCTGCTGCAGCACATAATAATATTATGACGACGACGATGAGGATGACGATGATGATAATAGTAATAATAATTGTAGAAGAATGAGTTATGAGAGGCTTTTTTTCTTCTCTCTCTGGTGGTAACAATGTCCCCTCTCATCTCAAAAATAAAATGAGGTAGATGATTGTTCGCATATATGTGCATATAATATACATTCATTGAACTGGACACTTGGACAGGTATTTTTTTTCTTTGTGAAGCTGCGCTTTTGCAAAAAAAGATGCGCTTAATAGCTCTAAAAAGTGTTTATAAGGTCCTTGGCGACCTTTTCAGGTTGTTCTCCCTTTGAGCCACTATTAAACAACGATAATCACATGAATTACACAGAAGAAAAAAATGTCACACCAATGCAAATATTAATGTGTAGAGAGAGATGACCATGATATGATAATATATTATCAGTGCCATCACCACACACAACTGCACTCTTTAGTATTTTTTTGGCTGCTGTCTCTGATTTGATTTGCCGTTTGGTGTTATGATTTTTTCCAAATTATAGACCTTTCTAGTAATTTAGGATGACATACATTTTTCATATTTTGTATTCTATTCAATTATATATTTTTAATGTGAGCACAGGCAGAAAAATGAGACGGGGCACACACATGCACATACAAACAGACAGTTGACAATTGCTTCACAACAGTCAGACATGCTTAAAGAAAGATGAGAATGTAGAATCTGTACGAAAGCTAGTGATTAGATTATTATTCAGATTTTTTTTGTGACCACTGCTGCACTACTGCCTTACAAGAAGAAGTAGTTCCTATTTTTTCGCTATGACATAAATTTCAACGGAGACAATAACATGTCGAAAAAAATGAGCATAAACGTCTTCGCCGCAATCTAAATAGTTGTCATCACTTGTATACATTAACACGTTGAATAATAAAAATAAAATATCAAGTTATTTTATACACCTAGTTAGCTTTTCTTAAATCGACGACGACGGAGGGACAGAAAGACCAAGAAAGCGACAAAACATATACATATTTTGTACCAACAACTGACAAGAACGAAATCTCTCTTTAGAGAGAAAAACGGACATGATAATAAAATCAGGAACAGGGAATAGAAATGCTTTGACACTTTACATAATTGTACATAGATAATAATTTTCTAATAATTTTCAGTAGCTATCTTCATTTTCCTTTTTTTCCCGACAAACGCACGGATAATTAATTTTCTAATATGTTACATAACATTAATATATAATTGTAATATTATTGCTTTTCAATATAAAATGCACACATATATATGCTCACATTGTAGTAACATATTTTCTATAATAATACATACATATTAAATATATATAGATTAATTAGAGTTTTTTTCAAATCGACGTACAGGTATACAGGTGATTAGTTGTAATTAAGAAATAATAATTTTTAAAAATGAGTTTCCTTCACTGTGTACATCAATCAACACTGATTTTTGTACTTCTGTATTATTTTCACTTGCACAATCAATACACATATTTTTGCGTGAGTTTCTTTTGTAGTATAAAAAATTTCCGTTTGATAAAATAAACGATATCACTTCACTTTACAAGCTGCTGTCACGTTGATTTTATTTAGAATTAAGATTTTAATTGTATTATTATTGATGTATTATATATTAAATAAGAGAATACAAGACGACAAGCACTTTATATGATGATGTACCCAATAAAATAGATACGCTATTTTTTCTGTATATCCATTTTATTTTCTACGGTATAATGCGCCTTGTCATCATTGTTATAATTATATTATTATTTTTGCTGTAAATGCTATTATATTAAATATACAGGTAATCATATATATTGTTTTATTAACATTTTTGCAGATATAAAACTAATCTACCTTTCACAAAAAAAACTTTCAATCGCACTGTGTTTTTTCAACGCTCTTCAATAATAATAATAGCAAAGTAATAAATAAAAAAACATCGCAAAAGAATTGATAGTAAAAATTAATGTGACTATATAATATAATATAATATACAATTATTATTATATGCTATATTCAATATTATATAAAATAAATATATATTCGTGTATATTGTAATACCAATAATCACATATTGTTGCCTAGTTTTAATTTTATTGTTTATTAAAAGCTCTTATGGTAAAAATATATATATAATATATTATAATTATTTGAACTTTGATCACATATTTGATCATTTTTTATGTGTGTGGAATTTTGTTGGTAGTTTTATTGTTAAATGATGATGGTCTACCGCTAAAAAAATAAAAACGGATCTTGTTATGGAAAATGTCCAAAAAATTATAAGAAAATGTGTCTTTATTTCCCCTCAGATTCATCAGATTTCATCAGTATTCGCAACAAACCATAAACCAACCATATCCATCTAAATTTTTTAAAAAGTTGTAATTTTTTAAAAATCTAAACTGTTAGCTGGTTTTTGTTTATAGATTTTTAGCTTTCATTTAATTCATTCCTATCTGTTCCCTTGTATTTGTACAGCGGAAACGAAGAAAAGGTTTGCACAACTTTATGGGATCTAGTTCGTGATATCTTTTGCGACGCATGTGTCTTGAAAGACGTGATTGATATTTAATTTCATGATTAAAGGGTCATAGAAGTAACCTCTGTCTCATTTTATAATAACCGAAAGCACACACAGAGAACCACTTTATTGTATCATTACGTCATATTATACCATGCCTGCGTGTCCACTGGCCACTTTGCCTACTTTGACTGAATGAACAACACTTCGTTTTGCATTATTATGAATATCATTACACACTTTAGGGATCCAATAAGTCAAGAGAGTCGAGCAAGAAAAAAAAAGCATATTTAATTTCATTATAGTTTTTTTGGCTTATAGATCGGTGTGCCAATTATTTCATAAATATCGCCAGATCGCTACTAATACGACCTCGCTGAAAGAAAAAACAAGGATTCGCTTGCGGCGGCCCCAAAGATTAAATTTTTTGATGAGTAGTGATGATGATGATGAATATGTAGCTAGACGAGTGCGTGTGCAAATTTAACTACATAATAATATGCCATGTGGACGACTGACTGATTGTATACGCATCTCTCAACAGTTTAATAATTATTTCTTTTAGCTGACCGACCACCGCACTATCATCACCGGTATTTGCAGAGAATTCTTAAGATTTATAATGGAATGGAATTATGTCGCTCGTAAAAAAAAGAATATAGTAAAACGACATCATTGGATGTTATGTAGATCATAATTCTTTCACAATTTTATGGCCGTTCAAACATAATACAATAAAAAATTTCCGATCAATATGCAAAACTTTAATTAGTAACAAGTGTCCAATAATAGGCCCTGATAGTATAATCAAAACGTAGAAGGATAAAGTAGTAGATTGCATTACTATTTAAGCTTCCGTCGTCGTGCTGAAGCAGATTAACAGTAGTATAATCTATGTAGTTATTTTGCAAATGGAAACTGCCTGTATATATAGCGCAGGCCATGTATGGCCATTATTCCTTCGGGACTACTTTACTGAATTCCAAATATAAGCGTAAGTCCTAAATACATACAAAAATCACGTAAATGGGATAATCAAGGATGTCATTTTATTTATTGTTATTGTTATGCGTATTCTCACACAGCCTATTCCGGTCTCCAACGCTTCACTTTTCTCAATTTAGCTCTTCTCCATAGCCTGATTTTCCATTTCGACCCGCAATCAAGGTAAAGTCGTTGTTTATTTCGTACCAGTGGAACCGTGAAATATTTGTCCCTACAGAAAGTTTTAAAAATTTTCAACATTTCCATTTTCACACTATGCGCTTTTTTGTTTCTCAACCTCCTCAGCCTAAAAAAATCGTTTATTGTGGATTGCCAAGTGGGATTGTAAAATTTGCATGGATTACAGCACATGGACGTTGACCATTCCTCATTCTAATAATAATACGTATTAATAATAAGATTCGTTGAGAACATTTCCGTCTTGATTTTTTGATAGAGAATCAGTTTTGCAATGCCGAGAGACGTATTCGACAATCCTGTACGCTTCTAGAAAGGAAACAAAGCGAAATATATCATGAATTTTGATCATGCAACACTTTTCTCATTTTTTAAAAGATTGTTGCATTGGCGATCTGGCGAAACGGATTCGTGATTATTATTACCATGCATGTAACTGTCGACTATGACTATTATTATTATTACTGGCTGAAAATGTACTGTGTAAAATGTTTAATCCCTCAAATTGTGGTTGCTCTACATGTCACATGATATTATTGAAAAGATTATTATTACTCCATACTTTTCATTTATACGAATCCCACAGAAATGCGTGACAATTTTTTTTTCAAACGGGTTACCTCAAGCTTTCTGAATCAGACCAGATAGCGAGAGAGGTAGAGTGACACTGAGCTGTTTTTATTTTCATCCGCAACTTTTCGACATGATCAACTCAAAAAAATATATAAGATAATCTAAATTAAGTGATTACAACACCACAATATTTATTGACCAATTATATGCATGCGAAATGAACAATTGCTTCCGGAGTATGAACATTTTGTGGTTTATTTTATCGGTACCTAAATTTGTGCAGATGCATTTTAATGGGTGTAGAGAAAATTTCTAAAATGGGCTCTACATTCGTAACATTTATTTAATTTTTAAAACGCTTCTTAACCATCATTACAAAATATTTCATTGGTTTTTTTCACAAATGTACTGAATAAAAATCCGATACATAGCGTGATGGTACAGTTATCGACTTTGTCTATACGATTTTTGGTTCATTATTTTTATTCCACTTATCGCTACATTATTTTTAAATAAAATGCCATGAAGAAATCAATTATTATTGTTACAGAAGTTCTAAAATAATTTCAAACTCAATTTCTATTGTGCAATAATTCGGTTCAAAGTAAACATTTTTTTTACAAAAGCATTGATTCTTTTTAGCCAACACTATTTTTTTGCATGGCTGATTTGTCCAAACAATTATAGTAACAAATTGTTTATGACAGTTTTGGTGGTTAGCACGTACTGAAATTATTGCAAATTGGTAAGAATATAAAACTAATGAAAAGTTGTAACAAAAGTGTTTACTTTATCTCGTTGCAATAATATTCCAAACACATCTGAACAAGTATAGTACCTATTTAAATAATCTTGGTTTGGTAACACGTAACAATTAATGACAATTCTGATTTGCAGTTGTTACTTTAGCAAGGTAGTATGTATATTTTTATGCGAAAAATAACGGAATGGTATGTTTCAGGTGGGATTGAAATCATTAGATAATGTTGCCTTAAAAAAGCTGAGGAATGATGAAATTCTAGTGTGAACATTCATTCAAGTTAATGGAGACTTGTTCATGTTTTATTGATTTAATAAAAAAAAAGACTTGGTCTGCGTGTTAATAAGGATGAGCCCTGTAACAAACAGACAGAAATAAAGATTCTTTGAATTTACGGTGTTGTGACATCATTTGATGATTTTCGTAGAAATTGAAAATCATTGTCATTATAATAGGTCTGGTAAGATGGTAGGTAGGTAGTAACATCAAACCAACAATGTTATATCTTTTTTTTAATGTAATTACCGCTGGCTACCAAAAACCTTCATGTCAACAGCACAAGAAATCATGAATAAGTGCGGTATATATTTTATTGTTATTGCAGAGCTTGCATTGCATCCTACTTCTCTTCTGTTTTTTTTCTGGCTACTCTATCGATAAAGAATTTGACGAAAAAAAGTCATTTCTTTCTATACGATCATCATTAATATTTTAGGCCTGAGTTGAGCAAGAAGAAGAAAATGAGGGTAAATTTAGGCTGCTATAGGCGATAAATGAAACTATTTTATTTTTGCAAAGTAAATATGAGTTTTATGAATGCCCGTGATACGCTAACAAAATATCTGAAACAACCATTAACTATTCAAAGCGAAAAAAAAGTCTAATGGATTTTTGATGGAAATGTGCGTGCACACAGGATATATACATGTACAATGATTATATGGGAGCTTACGACATAATGCCTAGTAGCGGTAGCCAGTTATTTTTTTTTTTTGCACAAAATGATGTAAAATATAAATCCTCAACAATAAGAAATTAACGTCGTGTATCATCATCACAAATACAACCATGGTGGTTCTACAGCACACCAAAGAAACATCAGCCACAGGTATGCCGTTAAAAAAGTCATTTTCTGAAAAAAAAGTATATTTTCTTACTCTTCTTCTCGATGAATACAAGCTAAACAAAATAAAAATGTACATGTACAAAAAATATCCAGATTTCACAAGTGAAACATAAATTGACATTTTGGGAGGACTTAAGTAGGGAGCTACCATGCTTTCACAATTTTCACATTTGTTCATTGTGGAATATACAAATGCCTTAAAAATTACATAAGATGGAACCGAACACACAAAATAAATTTCGATTCAGTTCAGTGAGCCTTTCGTAAAAAAATCTTTACAATATCCTTAATATTTTCTTCCTAATAGCCATTAGTGTGTGTGTGCTATACACTTTTATTGCAGTACCGATGATTGCGCAAGTGTGCATAAGCGAATATTTAAATATTCATAAAAATGTCACAATGCGAAACGAAATATACATAAAGACAAAACTAATGGCTAGTGTGTCTGTCCGTCTCATTATCATGTCCGTTTCGCCTGTACGTCTTTTATAAAAGTTGATCAATGTTTATGATGACGCTGGGAGAATATAGAGAGTGTGCGCACAAATATTATACCGCGTGCCATGCAAAAAAAAAACAATTTACTCTCTCGCCCATCCAAAACTGACAATTTAGATTTTTGCAAAAGGTCAGCGAACCATCATCAGAGCTATAAGGAGGTGGTGGTGGTGGTGGCAGAGGGAAGAAGCACTCTTCGTTCAGGAAGTAAGAATTTTCTCTCTAAATGTATCGTTGAAAGGCTTGGTGCTCGGTAGACAAAGTACCCCCTTTCAATTTTGTGCTCCTGCTGTCGTTGCACTTACCGTTCATATAGGTAATTCTAATTACAACGACGAAGCATTAATGGATAATATATGTATTTATGGCTACTGCAGTTAAATTGTAATTGTAGTGATTAAGGATGACATATCGCTCTATAGTCTGCTTAACAATTTTTTTTTTGATCATCTTGTTTGATATATAATGCTGCGACGGCGGCTGCTGCTGCACTTTTTTTGCATTATAAACAGTTTGAATGAAAAATTCATTCACGGAAGGAAGTAAAAATTGTTTTGTTTTGGTAGGCAATGATGATGACACTTATAACGATGTACTTGTTTTGTACATACGCATGCATCCAGTAACTGTCAAAGACAATTTGTACATTTTTGTTTAATTCACTTTATCGCTTTTTAATATATTTTGATATACAAAGAAAACCCGAACAAAAATTAGCTTAACTCTATTCATTGCATTATTACTACCAACCACGAATCTTAATGACAAATTGGTCAAAATAAGCAGATCCCATGGTCAATAATCCTCCTTGTTTCAATTCAATTTCCGGAGCATTACATTTTTTTGTTTGGTAAACTCTTCAGAACATTTTTTTAGGAAGAAACAGGAAAATGAGCACAATAAGCTGCCAAAATGTATCTTACAACAATGCACTATGCGTTTGGTTTTGATTAACAGCGTAAATATTTTGAACGTCAAAAAATTTTTCACTCTGAACATGAAATATGGTGTTTACAGGTTTTTTTCCCCTCAAAAAATTTGAAACATAAAAAAAATATATAGAGGATATACATACCTGAAACAATGACCGACGAGTGTGTGTGTGTGATTTTACTAATGGCGATTTTTGGTTACCCAAAGAAACCTAACGTATAAAAGACGCTATAATGTCCTCACATCCTCATATAATAATAATATATGCCTTTTTGCTAATTCTTTAATCCATCTGTATTACGTGTATTAACGGCATACCTTCTCTGAATAAAAAAAATAATAATAAGAACATACACATTATGATATATACGCATTATACATTTTTTTGATAATGATAATCTCTGCACTGCATATTATAACTCTTTCAAAGAAAAAAGGAACTTGCTAAAAGATGCATACATAATTTTCATGATCTTCATTGCACAAAGTTAATACGGCGGAATATGGCATCCCTTCTTCTTCTTCTTCTGGTAGCTGGTTAAAGATTTTGCTAATGCTTGAATGTTTGGTTTTTAGCCACTCCGCCAGGATAATCACACACACGAAAAAATTGACCTGTTGACCCAGTTGTTTCCTGTATGTAAGGAGTGGTCATCCCACATCATTACTTTTTCTAACTTGAGATAAAACTGTCTTGTGGCAGCAGCAGCAGCGTTGCAGTT
>JAHZMV010005756.1:0-62144 GCA_027743765.1 Coecobrya sp. COE2
CACCATGAAGAGAATCCGTCAAAAGTATGAATTTTAATGGAAATATTTTAAATATCGTGTAAACAATCAGCTCGGAGGACCTAGCGTGCCCTTTAGTGATCCGGGGTTTTCCACCCTCTGAAACCCTCGTGTGTACGGCCCTGCTTCTTTTCAGTTACTTCAAAATTTACTTTCCAGACATATACATATGTATCTCCATATATGTATTCACGGAAGTAATAAGAAAATTGTCAATTTTAATTTCATAATACGTATTACTAAATATGTAATATATTGATCCGTGTACATGCATATACCAATCTACGAAGCAGACAGATACACAAAATGTAAATAATTTGATTTTCAAGCTGGATTGCCACTGAGTAGAGCAGCTGGAAAATAAATGGAAATTGGGAACGAAATTAGCTTTCCTTTCCTGTTCTCCTACAGAAGACGGGCATACGAACATACGTTCCGATTAATCCGAATACATTTCAACTTGTACAATGTGCCCCTAGCTGAATACAAGGAGGAAGGTCAATTGTGTCATATAATAAAGTATATATAGAGCTACTTCGTAAATACAGTCCAGCCAGTCATTTCCCAGATAAAAATTTTGGTCTGAAAAATCGTTAGATTTTATTACTATTCCAATATTGAATTTTGTGGAAATCTGACGAAACAAGCACTTCCGTTTTCTCATCATCTCTCCTTCTTCGTTCCACTTTTCTTCTTATTTTCGTTCCCTTTCTTTCTTTATGTTTCAAGAAACTTGTTTCGCAAGTTTATTCTTGTCTCTTCGTTCCTATTTCACAGTGCACGTTATACGGACCGTTGCAGACCAACACCATGCCGTCGAAAAATGTTTGTAAACAGATCCTCTTAGCTTTCCATACAACCGCACGACATACTGTCTGCCAGCCACAGTAATTCCTCTAGAACTGTTCGAATGTTTCACAATTCTATATTATTATAATAATATCAAATTTCAATATTTATTTTGTTCTATTTCTCTTTGAATAATACGATATTAAAGTCAATGAAAATGCTGTTATATGCGGGTGTGGGAACGAGAGAAAGGTGAATAATGTGCAATGAATATATTCATGAATGTCTCTCTCTCTCTGAGATATCTCTCACTACATCACTCACTGGAAGGGTATTAGGTAATCATGCAGTGTAGTGTATCTGTTGTTGTCAAACGGATGCGAATAAAGAGATTGTGCCTCATGTCCTGAAAAAATGCATAAATAAATAAATTGAAAACTAGCTTTACAAACCAAAACCATAAACTCGCTCACAATATATACAGGGACAGGAACACTACCAACGGGTTCAACGAACAGGTAGACTGGTGCTATCGAGGGAAAATTGCTTACACCACTCCGTATAAATTGCGTGTAAAATAAAAACAAACAAACAGTATGGCTCAGCTTCCGATATTTCTAGTGCTTTCACTTCCACTTGGTTTGTCAACTATACAGAACTATATTTCTGGGCTGTGTATTGGGATGACAGTCGTGTGCTAGTCGAGAGACTATATGTCGCTTTGCTGGTTGTTACTAGTCATCAATCGTTAATGGTAATAACGTCGTTAATATTCAATAAGATTTTACCAGCATGAATATTTTAACGGGTGGCATGCTCCATTGTTTTGCTCTGTACTGTACGTAGATATTTTGCAAAGTATGTACACCGTTCCAGGTTGCAATTTTTTCGAGGATTTCATACATTCTTCACTGACCAGAAAGTGAGGATTTACTAGCTTGGAGAGTAAGATAGACAATGTATATTTGTAGACTCCATTTGTCCCATTATTTTTATTTTTCTTTGAAATATTGTCAGGTTATTCACGTCGTTATCCATGAAATTGCATGGAAAAGATCCTGTAAAGTAGTTCCGGCATTTTAAATACGATGATGACAACCAAACATGAAAAACAAATCCATTCGAATTGGTAAACAAACATCTTCAAACCATGTTTGCTCAATTCTCGATTTTTGCGAGGAATCTTTTTTATTTATTTCCTCTTTTGCACAAAAGCAAACTCATGTTTTGTGTTTGCACTTAAGATTAATCTTGAGACTTGAGACTACATAAATCAAATGTATATTTTCGATCACGTCTATGCTGCTGATAAAAGTATATGCTATTTCAGTTAGAAAAGACATGACCATGAAAAATTCATATATGAAATGTACGTGCAAGCAATAACTGTTCAATAAATTGGAATATTATATTTTTTATGCTAAACGACATCATTTGGAAAGCAAACTTTGATGACCTTTCCTCAAAAATACGTGTCAATACGTGAATGTGACCAATGGACAATTCAGAATATTATATTAAACTATAATATACATGCGTCGCGCATTATTACGTAGCGATGGGAATAATTCAGTGAAAGTTTCGAAACCAATTATTTAAGCATAATGTATAACTGTTCTATAAACACCTTGGACATTGAACGTTACGGAACGCTTGCTCTTTCTATTACTACATAATTTTCTCTTCCCCTAATTACACTGTTATAATGTGTAGTACATGTGACTAATGAAAATAAGAGCCTATAATTACGTGTAAAAGTACGTGGTGAATAATACCCCGCAAATTATAAATGACGGAATACTACTCGCTCCAACACGGATTTTTTTCAAATTATACAATTTTCAGAGTTTGGTCAAGGGCATGCAATAGTATCTAGTTAATTTGATAACTTATAAATGTTCAACATTTTCCACCGGAGTAAACAAAAGCCCTAGGTATATATTATAATGCTTGCGGCAGGCTATTTGATGTTCATTACTTGTATGCAGCATCGTTTTAATCGATACGCTAATTTAAAAAATGTAAAATATAATAACCTTCCGGAAGTATTTCTTTGTAAAAGATAAACCTCCTACACTCTGTTGCATGATACATTATTTCACTTGCTCTTCCGAAGAAGAAATTATAAGCGGATTAAAATAATGCGGGGAAGTAAGTACTCCCACACAAGACATTGTATGCATTATGTTTACTACTCCGATGATGGTAATCTGTCAAGCTTATGACGGCTGATGGAAAAGTGGCATAATAATATGTAATGTAAAAAGTTTTCAGCGTACAAGAAGTCGTTTTGCTATAATTTATTATATGATATGCGGAGACATTTACAAAATCTATAAACATGATACTTGATTGTATGTCGCCAAAAAGTACAAAGGGAAAGGCAGCTGCTGTTACTGCAGCAACATTATTTATATGATCATCATCATCATCATTCTGATTCTTCACAATCAGCTCTCCTCCTCCTTTGCGAAATTCATGGAATGCAATAAAGCAGGATTTACCCTGTTTTTAAAGGCAACCTTTTATATTTTAGAACATTAAATAAAAAGGGAGGATGAAAAGAGGCTTTTTGTCCACTATACCATCGTAGACAGTCTCGTCGCGTTTTGTACTGCTGTTGTGAGAGCGAAGAGGGAGAAAATTCTTAAGTGGCATCAAAATTGTTTCCATTTCATTTTTCCTGTTTCCTTCCATTTTCTTGACTTTCCACTCTCTCCCTCTGTTCACTTTTCTTTCTCTTAACATTTTATCTTTTGCTTACACAGTGCGTTTCATATGTTCCATGTACATTTTTATTAGCCGTGTCCTGCTCGCAGTGTACCATCCTATTTTAGCCACCATGAGAGCAACTTGAGCAGCAAAGTGTGTGAAAGAGAAAGAAAGAAAGTATCATCATTATTATTAGCATCATCTGAAGTAATTCAATTCACTCCTCCTTCATTCTCTCTTTCTCTTTCTCATTCTCCATACTACATATCATCATTATAACGTTATGCACTTTTATAGGAACATATTTATACGTTCTGAGTAAAATGTACCTACACTTAGTTAAACACATTAACTAACTACATTTGAGAAAATTTCCTCTTGAGACGAGCCCGAAAGATTTCACTTACTCACGTACGTGTCCACATTACAAAATGAAATGAATACACGTATACACACATGAGCATAATAATAAACGGACAGTGTAACTTGTATATGGATACGTATCTGTGCATGGGCTCTGTAAACTTTCCTCCATGATGAAGAAGAGCAACGCAGTAGAAATGAACAATTTTACTGTTGGTTACTTTTCCCGTTTTTGCACGTACCTTCCTCCTTACTTGTTGGCATTTGACAAGAAAAGTAGGGAAAAGTAATAATAATAAGCGGTTGAGTGGTTCACAGCCAGCGGCGGCAGGAGCAGCAGCAGAAAGCTGCAGTGTTGTTGTTGGCAATAGGGAGGAAATAAGATTTACCATGGTTTATAAGAATAACCATTTCTGACCACTTTCTGAGAACGGATGAAAGATGGATTTTTTCATTTAAACTGTGTTGTTCTCAATTCGTTCTATATCTGCAAGTTAAAGTTTAAAAAATTATGTGGACAACTTACTATCAATAAGAAGTACGTTGCAGACGGAATGGAATGAGTTTTAAAATGTTGACTCCCAACAAAAAAATATAAGGTTCCAGATCCAACGAGTTTATAAATTGTTGACAAAAGCTTCTCATTTATCTCTTCTGGGACAAAGTTTATACAAGCGGAAAGGGCAGACTATTTTTAGAAACAAAGAGCATACCAACTTTTAAAAAAATGTTACCTTATCTAATGCATATTACGTAAATGATAAAATTACGCAATCATAGTGTGTTTTACATTTTGTTTTTAGTCGTATTTAGCTAACAAAATGGATGTATTTATGTATCTGATGGGTACTATTTACGTAAATTGAACTTCAAAAATTGCAATAACCCAACATGTTCATTAAATTTGGAGCGCGCCTTTCCAACAGTTCGTACCTTGAGTAGGATGACGTATTTGTGAAAAATTCACGAAACATGCTCATTTGAACGTTTTATTAAATTACAAGGATGTCTCTCCTGTTTTGTTGGAAACCTAATGCGTGCATTATATTCATCATCATCATCATCCCACTTGCATAAGAACACGCACAGTACCTACTACAAATGTATGTACAAACGGGAACGAAGGAGTTGTCGTTCTATTCAAAAACCAGGAAGGACGAGGCCGCCCCAGGAAAGGAAAAAAGACCGACTATAATGCAGTCACGGAGGAAAGGGATACGGAAAAAGAGAACTCGTTCCTTCACTATCGCCTGCACTTGCACTAGTACCTTTTGTCTTCTCAATGCGGCTGACTTGGATTTGGCTCTTCTACCTCTGCGCTGATCTTCAGCGTGTAGTATTTCCAGCTCCGAAAGAAGAAAATTCCTTGAAATACAATTATGAATGTGTGGGTGGGTAGTGTGTAATGATTACATAATGAAGCGGCCATGACTACAGCCATTTATCTGGATGGATGAGTCTTGGCTTGTATACGTAATCGTCTTCTCACAACAGTAGAGAAACAGTAGATGGATATTATTGCAACTCTTGATCCACCTAATCCGTCAGTTAATTAAGTTTCATCTCTTTTTTCCTCTTCGGCTACTACAACGTATGTATGTATGCATGTCACCTCAAATTTTAAATTATGTTCACAAACGCACCCTCTGTGTAATTTCATTATCCCGATTATCATATAATGATCAGTTTTCCATGAGTTTCACTTTCTTAAAACTCCTTGCTTTCAAGAGAGATCTGTGTTTAAACTGGCACCAGTTTAGGTACTTTACATTCGTCAGGTTTTTTGGTTGATGGATGATCCTTCTGCCTACATAACAATGGAATAAGAGGCCGTGCTCCAGGATCTTTTGGCATCCGTTCATTCTTTCATTCTTATACCCCTTCTCCTCATTCCTCTTCTTCGCCTTCAATTCTTTCCAGTTTCGTCAAAATATCGTGCATGTATAGCATTAGCTACGCCAACATGTTAAGATACTTGTCCGTCTCCTCCTTGTCTTCTTTGTTCATTTTTATACTTCCTGGTCTAGTTCCTTTCTACTGTTTCTTTGCGTGCTCTGCAACTACCAAAATTTGTTATGTCGCTGCTGAAGATGATGATCTACTTGGAATTTTGAGCAGAATAATGGGACTACTGCAGCAGCAGCAGCAGGCAGTATCAGAAACCTCTCCAGAAAATTATGCATGTATCTTTAGCTCCTCTACCACTGTTGCCGGTTTTTCTCACAACCATGCCTGGCAAGGCAACCCTACACCATATCATCTCTTCCTCCACGAGTCTTTCCACTCGCTCCCTGTGTTAATGAGATTCCTTCGCGTAACATAACCCTCTTTTTATACAGATGAGTTCCACACTCCATGATGATGATATGATATTATATACATACACACGTGTTACGTATATCTATACAATATATAAACATACCCAAAATTCCGAGTTCTGGTATTCATATAACCTACTTGTATACAACATCTTTATATACAGCACATTGTACACCAGTGCGATAGGAACGAAAGTCAAACGAACATTTGAATTGCAAAACTAGCAAGTTCTTCTATTTCAGTATTAACAAAAGAAAGTATTTTCACAAAAAAAGGAATACTGCAAGCAATCGCTGAATGGAGTAATTTCAGTTGCTAGCTAGCATTACCATCCGACTCAGTTTTAACGTTTCCTTTTTGTTTCACCATTCATCCTAACATTCATGCATTTTTGTGATGAAAACAGAAAAGTAAGTAATGCAACGGAAATGGATTTCTTTCTTCTCTTCGCCATTCAAGATACTTTTTTTACTTGTTCGGATAAATATACGAGAGATAATATATTGCGTAAATTATTATTCAATGGCTGCAGCAGTAGTAGTGATGCTAAACGTGATCGTGCCATACGATTTTCTAAGAGCTTCATCTTCTACTCCTTTCAAATATCTGTACTGGAATTCCAAACCAGTCTCTGAAGGACAGGTAGGTGGTTTTTATATACATTTTTCTATAGAAAAATGAAACTTAAGGTGTGCAGTGCCTGCATTCATGCATGCATACTAACAGGAGTAGCAGTAGTCGACTAGAAGAAAAAAAATGCAGCGAGGAACGGCACTGCATGCTACTTACCATTTATTACTACCACCGCTATTATTGGAAGAAACGACACGACCGAGAGATAAATAGGTAGCCAGGCACGAAAAAACTGTACAAGAGAATAATAATAATAATGGTCGGGGATTTTTGTAAATAAAAAAGCGAGCTCGTTTCCAGTAAAGAGATGGAGTGGCAATGGCAATTCAACTTTGCTTTCCTCCTCTAAACATTATTATCCCATTTTATTCTACAGTATGTATGGAGACCTGTCTTGTTTTCGTGCTTGCCGTATGTGCACAAGAAAAGAACAGTGCAGCAATAATCATGCCTTACTTTATCTTTTTATACTTAACATCACCTTTTTGGTGGAAGAGAAATATATAGAGCCAAGCCAGAAATGAAGCAGACAGAGTGAGAGGACATACACACATATAGATGAAGAGAGTTTAAAAAAGTCTGTTGAAAAGGCAGCTACAAAGAGAGCATACAAGCCAGTAGCATTTTACTACGTACATGAGAAACAACACAACACACACTTGACTGTGTGGTTTCGTTTCCCCCTTCATTCTAGCCTTCACATGATGAGAGTGTGATGGTGCTGGAAAGGATACGAGTTTACGAGTAAAAAACCGAAAACCAGCAACGCAGCACCAAAAGAAATACTTTTTTCTGAAACTTTGTTTGTTCACATGCAGCAGCAGCAGAAGCAGCAGCGCTACTTTTTTCCAGTTTGGAACAAACATTCCTTCTTCTCCTTCTCGCATTATATAAGCCGTGAGAGCAAGCAGCAGTTAGAAAAAGTGTTGTTCTCTGCGAGCCAAACAGCCAAGTGACTGTGTGTGGAAAGCATCAAGCTCGCTACTAACTACAAATGCTGGTAGAACTGTACTGAAAAAAATGTATTCGGGGGAGTGAGTAATAACTAGAAAGTGTACAAGTTCCAGTTCCACCAGAGGAAAACCAGCAGTGGGAGCAGTATAGTGTAACGTTGGAAATGCAATGGATAATACGCTAAAAAGTGTTTTTCTCCGTTGGCTTCTCTCCTCAGCTACTACTACTACCGGTTAGCTTTGCATTCAATGTTTTACCAGCAGCAGAACCAGACACTAGGAGAAGAATTCATGATGATGACGATCATGGCATAATATCATGTCGTGCATTTCATTGTCCTTCTTGGCGTGTACATACTGCTGCACCACCGCACCATCACCGCCGTAATAAAATGGCTAGGAGTTTTATCTGAGGACAAAGTTGCGCTTTAGAGAGTTCTTTCTTGCTCTTCTCCACCACCAATGTAACCTCTCACGTCTCCCCAGCCAATCGCTTCAGTATTCATTCAGCAGTTGAACGTTCAGCAACTAAAGTGATGGTGTTGTTGGTGTGCGGATGATGGTGGTTTTGCTAAGTTTGTGCTCTTGGCTGTTTGTGTCATAGTCATCAGCATCGTCCTCATCTCATATTATTCTAATAATAATATTATTATCAGAAAAAGTATAGATTTCGTTTTTTATGAAATCCTGATTTACATTTTATCTCCAACTTTTTTCATCGTGTGTATTTCTGCTAAACGACTTCATTAGCAAAAATTGTACTACGCGAGGAGAGAATATTATAAGTTGAGCGGAGCAAGTATAGCGAGGATTTTGTGCGAGTTGAGAAGAATGTGCAAGTTTACAAGTTTCTTGTGAAAGTGTGCGTGCGTGTCTACGCATACAATTTTGACGTAGGCAAGAGACCGAAGCGATCTTGGTTTTAAGAGGAAAAACAGGATAAAAATATTAAACTCTTCTTGCCCATTTGATTATCATTAATTTTTCGCGCTCGCCCTGTGCATAAGGGAATATGCAAACTTAAGTTGCAAAACTTTGGTTAGTTTACTGGAGAGACTTGAGAAGAAAACTTTTTGAACGTTTGAAAAAATTTATTCATTTTTTCTATCCTCATCACCTTACGCCGTGCAATCTACGTAGGAATATTATTGCTAAAAAGCACAGTAAGTTGACATAAATATATGTACATATTTCTCGTTGAGTTTTTTGTCCTTTTTGTCGCTGTTTCTATTACGGTAGCACTTGATGTGAGAAGTAGAGCCATAACTTATGTGAGCATTTTCATATGTGTAGAAAATTAGCTTTGTAGGAGTTGAAGAGGCAGAAAGAAAAGTTTCTCTTCTGGCTCCGTCAATAATATGTATTTATTGATATGATTAATTATAATTATTTAATGTTTCTTGTGTGCAAATGTACATGTTATGCAAATAATAGTCGTCTACTCCTGCATAATATAATGTTAATAATGATGCTACTATATCGAGTGCGTGTAAAGCCTTCTTCTGTTTAAGAGTATTTTCACACGGGATAATAAGTTTCACATTTTGGTGTGCTTCTTTTTTTGTCTATGGGCAATTAACAAACAAACAGATAGACTTTGTTTGTTAAAAATGCAATAAAGAAAAAAATGTCTAGAAACTGCATTTTCCTCTCTCTCTATCTCTCTGCCTGTCTATCTCTTTTTAGTTTCCCTCTTCTTTTTGTCCAAGTCTTCGCCTTCTCCTTTAGTAAAGCGGTTGAGTTTTGAAGAAAATGTAATTTTCCTCTTTATTTTTTATTTTTCCACTCTCCTTCATTTTCCATTTCTCTCCTGGATATATACATGTTGCATTAGGTGAATTCTACAACGTTCTTCTGCTCCTGTAACTCTCTTTCTTTACTCTCTTACTCCTGCTGTTGTTGTTGGTTGAGTGTTTGTTTGTGTGATGGGAAAAAACCGGATGGAGAAGAAGAAGAGAGCTACTTTTTTAAGTGTGTCTGTGTGAATTCAGGTGCGTTCTCATGAAAAAACCGGACGTTAGGTACATATAAGTATAAGTAATGTATGCATGTACACCGTGCATGCTTGCCGCTACTGCACACTAAAACAAGCAAAATTGAAAGAAGAAAAAAAGGATAGGAAAGAAAAATGTCCTCCCTCACGATATGGAATTGTGTTTAAAGTTGGCTGAACTTCTTTGCTTGTCTCCTTCTTCTTCTTCGTTGCCTTCATAGTCTGTGTTTATTGTTGTTGCAGTGTGTGCATGCAAGCATGCATCTATAAGTATAACAATAGCAGTAGTAGTAGTAATAATAATAATAAAAATGCTGATGATGATGAATCTAATATAAATATATTATCTTCTTCTAAAGAAGGAGATAAGAGAAATAAAGTATATAATGAGATGATGAGAACGTCAGGAAACAGGAGGGAGGAGGATGTTGTGGGAGTTTTTAAAATAAAATCTCTAAAGTGATGTGATAGCGTCTTTTCTTCTTACTTTGTACTTGTGTGAGATTATTGTTGCCAGGTAGAGAGGAAAGCTGAAGAAGTAGAAAAAGTTAAATGGCATGATGTGGGGATGAGAGTGCATGACGAGTACTGGTACCATTTTTTTACCTTTACCTTTTTGTCGATTACCCGTTCCTCTTTTTTAAATGTAGTTTTGTTGGTATTTTTGTCGTTGTCGCACAAAATTGTGCTATTTAATACTTTTGACGCAAACTTAGAACAAGACAGGCAGAGTGCAAGTCATAAAATTGGGGTTTTTATTTAAACTTATTTGCTGCTGTTGTCAAGTCAAGTCAGACATCTTTCAACGAAATCGTAATCATAATGATGAGGAGTGAATGCTGTGAAGTTTTCCGTCGACTTATTTCTTTCTGTCTCTTTGACTCCATTTCTCTTTTTCCTCTGATACACTTGATGAGCAAAAAATGGTTAATGTCCATAATGACAAGATCAACAATACACGAACATCTTTCTGACAGGATACGAAGTTCACGAATGAAATATTTTGCGAGTGTTTTAAATCACGATGCTCTTGTCATTTCCCAAAATATATAAATAGCTAATTTGTGTGTGTACAGTTTTAAAACAGGGATAATGATGAAATGAATAATGCAACAAACGACATGATGTGCCTGTAATAATAATAAAGAGGGATGATGGCAAGCAAAGGAAGTACTTTTTTCTAACGATTTGCTAGTTAAACGGAATAGTTGTTCTCTTTGTCTTGTGTCATCATCATCATCTTGTCATAAAATTAAAATCCAGAAAATAGAGTGACGACTATGAGGACGACTTGAAGAGAATTTAGTGTTGTTGGTGGTGGTGACGGTGGGGAGAACGGTGACAACAACAAAACTCTCATGTTTACTGTTGCTCTTTGTGAGTTTTAGTTGGTAGAAGGCTGTGTGAGTTGCTCCTTCGCAGAAAAGTAGTAGAATAGTAGTAGTTAGCTAGTATAGCAGATTGACTAGGTGTAAATTTGTAGTAGAACTTGTAAAGTTTTATGACACCACCACCAACATTCTCATCATCATCCTCAACTCAACGGTAACAATTGCAACAACAGACTTTGTAAAAGACAGAGACACCCTGTCTCACGACACAAAATACAACTGAACAAAAATTCTTGTTATATATGTAGTCAAGTAACTGCATAGGAGATACATACTTACATACATCCCTTCGTATTAGCCTTTGAGATGCAGTGAAAAATCCTCGAGGGTATATCATCATCATCATCGCTATCATCATTTTGTGTTGTGGTGTATTGAGAGTAGAGTTAGTTGTGCAGTATGCATGGCAGCGGTGTGGGCAAACACCATTTTAGATTTTTTTCTCTCTTGTCGTTGTCCTCCCTCTCGAATCTTTCTACCTAAAAGTCTTTTTCATAATATTCTATTGCTGCTGGGGCATCTGGAATTCTGGAGAATACTTATTCTACAGCCATGATACTGCTTGAACGTGATTCTTCCATGAGCTGTTGTTGGTGTTGCCTTTAAAGTGCAGCAGTAAAGACAAGTCAGTAGTAACTGGTTGATGGTACAAAGTATGTATTCCAGCAGATAGGTATTTACTTCTCTTTAGCCACAAAAGGAGATGATTATGCACGTTTCTCTCTCTCTCTTCCTTCCTTCTTTAGTAAAGGATGATGATGATAATATGATGTAAGTTGTAGTTTACGTGTAGACCAAGGCGAAGGAGAAGTACACTTACTATGTCAACATGGCTTTTACCTTGACAAAAAATGTATGTGCGTGTAGGCCAGCTTCTCCTGATTTTTTTCTCTTTTATGTGGTCTTATAACAACAACAACCATTTTTTTTAAAAATCATGCATCTGACAGAGTGGTGTAGTGAATGTTCTTTACTATTACACTGATGACAATGGCAGAGGGCCCAGGCACCACATCTAATTCAATGTCAGATTTTGTTCTTCCTTTCCTTGTCATCGTCGTGGTGAAAAAAGGAAAAAACATATATGACAGATATTTTTTTCTTACAAAAGGGAAGAATAAGCAGAAGAGGAAGGAAGAAGGAAGGAACAAATCAGTTGTTTAAAGAATATTAGTCATTTTTATGGCATTCTGTCATCTTTTTATGTCGGGCATTTTTTCTCCTTAGACTTGTTTTTTACATCTTCTTTACCTGTCATACAATATAAAGTCTTTTAAATAAAACGGAGAAGTTTCTCATTTTTTATTAGCCGAACACGGCATTTAACGTTATATAAGGCTAGTAAATGAGAAACAATAATTTAAAGTACGAGGGTCACCTTTGTGTAATAATAATATATGGAGACGACACAAGTGACAAGCGTTATGAACATAACTACCTAGTTTATTAACTCTAGTTTTTATGTAAAACAACCAGAGACAAAAGATGGTATTTAGGTATATGACTTATGATTCTTTTAGTGGTATATGGCGACTCGTCAAAATTAAAGTCAAGTTAAGTAAGGCGTGTGTTATGATAGCGTGCAGCGCATTAGTTTTTACTAGTTAACGAAATAGTTTTCTCATGTAATATTTATTCTATTCGCTTTTCTATACAGAATAATACAGAATATTGTCTAACTGCATCTTTCATTATTTATGTCCATAATGTAGTCGAGCGTTTTACGTTGAGTAAGACATTTAACAACACCCAAAAGTAGGGAGTAAATATTTTACCATTTCACTTTTATTATTCAACATGACCATTTTCGCTTTTTGTAGCAGCAACAGCAGCAGCACAACAGCATTTCACTTTGCAAAAAGGTGTTTGCTCTTTGCACGACGACCAAAACATAAAATGTACAATGTTGCGATTTGCCCTGTGTAGTTGCTACTGTCTTATTATATGTACTATAGTTTTTCTGTCCCACGCTACCCACATCACACTAGATTCTCGTTGTCGTTCCTCCTATCTCTCTCTCTAGGAAGTACATTATTATTATTAATATTATTGTCATCTCTATTTTATTAGTATTCCCATACAAAAGAGGATTTTTGCCACATCACTGCTACTACTTCGAACCACTGCTGCTGCTCCTGCTTTGTTGTTACATTATTTATTGCCATTATGGAGAGGTAACTACCCAGAACGCCTACAAACTATAAAACTCGCTGAGAACAAACACAAAATGAATGAATCTTTTATATACAATATTATTATGTTTTTTTGCGCATTTTCCTATAAAAGGTGTTTATCATTCCCACAATAATAATTTAAAAATCAACTTCTCCTTATTCTACTACTGCCTCACTTTCAGCTTGTTAAAAAGGTGACAAGGAAGAAAATAATAATAATAGTAGCATAAACGAGGATTACCCAAGTTCCTAAACACATCAGAGTATATAGACTGGCATTTTGTTTCGAAGAATAATAAGAATAGGTAGCGGTAAGCAGAACTAAAGCAAAATTTATATCCTATTAAAAAATTGCAAGAAGCATTATTTACTCACTAGGTAGTCTTATAAAGTGATTTCTAATTGAATTAGAAAGGGAAACATAAAATTAGAGAGAGAGAAAAAAACAGACTAATAAGTGCTGATGTGTAGGCGGTGCTAGACATACAATGCCAGTAAAATTGACGGTTGTTAAGGCAAATAGGGAGAGAGAAAAAAGGAAGGAGATGCAAAAGAAAAAAAAGAATGCAATAAGCAATGCTGGGGAGGAGGGAGTGATTGTGGTGATGAAGATAGAGTGAGAGAAGCCAAAGTATCAATTAAGTAATGTGTTGGATTATCGTTGTTACATTTTACGTTCATGTGTTTTTCATGCACACGGTACAATCAGTAACGCAAGTACAATCAGTAGTTTTTTTTATATCTTTTTGTTTTCCGATTTGCATGCATCATGCAGAAAAAAGGATTTTCCACAAAACACACCAGAAACTACCTAGTAGGTAGTTTGAGTTTAAACAGTAACAGTAGCAGTTATAGCAGAGTTTAAAACTTAAGCCAGCTGCTGTCATTTATTGCTAAAACCGCATTTAACACAAGACAACAGGCAGGAGAGAGGTGAGAGCTGCAAAAAGAAGCAGAAAAGGGTTTGAATGAATACACATTTCCCGTGGTGATTTTGATTTCATTGATAATAATGGTGATAATAAATAAATAAGAGGGGAATTGTTTTCTGTGTAAAAGATTGGCGGAGAAGTATTTTTGTGTGAAAAAGTACAACAGCTCAGAAACAACAACAGCATATTATAAGTAACTAGGAGTGCTGATGTTGATGGTGATGTTGGTGGCCGTTTTATTCAGCTAATATTTTATTTAGCTTTATATATGCTTACTGTAATCATAGCTATCAGCTATAGAATAACGTAACCGTAACAACGAGTTGTATGACATCACTACTCGTATTCATCATGAAGCTTGTATTGCTATAGGTGAGGGTATATGGAAGAAGGCGAGCGAGTAACGTCGTTTGTTGCTGTTTGTTGTGGTGGTGGTTAGATAAATGAATGAAATGAAACTGAAAAGGGTTTTACTCGTTATGCATGTATTAAATAACAACAGGTTTAAATGAAAAAAAATCAGCATTGCCGTCCTCGTACTCTACGTCGTCACAAGCAAGAAAGAGCGATTGGTTTAAATAAGGCAAAAAAGTGGCATGCATGTTTATCATCATCATACACTATATTAATATTGTTAGATAGATACTAGAGAGATGAATGACTTTTTCAAAATACGTTTTACAATTTTAATACCTGTCTTGTTTTGAGTAGTGTGCGGTTGTTTATTACCGACCAAAGTTGTTATTGGGCAAAAAAAATCGGACTGGTGGTGCGTTTTTTGTTGGCGTTTGCGGTATTGTTGCTTAAAGTTATGTAGCTAATCCGTGCATGTCTTTTTGTTGTATAGTATGATGTATAACGATATTGATGCGATGTAGTAGAAGGTGGTGGGATGGTGTTAATGGAATCTGAAGTAGTAGTAAATGAGGTGGACGCAAAAAATCAAGTGGCTCGTATCAAAAGAAACAGAGCAAATGGGTATAACCAGTATAAAAAAGTCAAAAGCTTTCTTCTCTGTACTGGCCGGTGGCAAAATGTAAAGGGTAGGTAACCGATCGATCCGATCTCTACACCGAGTACATTATATAGAGCCACACCAAAAAACCGTCTCGTTTTTTTAGTCCTTACTGTTATTGTCCACCTCCGACGAGCAAGCTAAAGATCACGTGTACATCAGGATGAAATTCGCACAAGTTGTGGCGATGAGTTTAAGGGTGTGCAGGCAGCTTTTTGTGTCCTTCTGCTCAATCATCTCTATCTGTCCATTATCCATTTGCTACAGTAAATGGCAAGCAAACAAAACTGCATACATACTTTTTGATCCTGCTAACAACTAATGATGACTTGACTATATTGCACTGCATGGTCGCCGTGTCCACAACTGCCCACCGATACACCTATTACTACTACAATAGCAAGGGAAACAATAATCATAATAATTTACTCTTCTTCTTGTTTCTCTCTTCATGGGCCTCTTAACTTTTTGACTTGGCACCAGGTTCACTTTCATATTTTCTCTGTATTGTGATATGTGTGCAGTTTCTTGGTAAGTATAGAGCTCATACAAACTACATTGTGGAGGAGGATTCCAATTCTGTATGAGAAGTGTACCACCACAAAAATACATACATATTAGAAATGGCAGACGCTAAATAATAAGCCCCCAAAAAATGATTGCAGTGGTAATGGGAACAATAAAAAATAACAATACACACACATGCAGTGTATATAAGTAGAATAGATTGCTTGTCTTGTTGCGCAGTTAGCATTATTATCCCTAACTATTAAACTGCAGCTGTTGCTCTGTTCTTTTCGAAAAGGAACATTTTCCTGGGGTGTTTAAGTGGGTAGGTCCAAACATCATCATTACGACAATTGGCAGCGTTGTGGACAAAAGTCACTTGGAAATTCTTTCTGCAACAGCAGCAACAACAATAATAGCAAATAACAATGCAATGCACTACTTTTGTTTGATTGACATTTTTTTCGTGTTATCGTCCATCGTCACCAGTCATCGTTATCACCATCTCCACCGGTTTCATCGAGTTGATTATAACAATTATTGCTTACAAGAGGACACATTGCAATGGTAGGAGTTGTGTTAATGACAGGCGAATTCTGTCTACTTTTGGTGCTATGCAGCTGCAGCATATTAGTAAGTAAAGTGCCGATGGCGCTGCC
This sequence comes from Coecobrya sp. COE2, assembly GCA_027743765.1. Lineage (NCBI taxonomy): Eukaryota > Metazoa > Arthropoda > Collembola > Entomobryomorpha > Entomobryidae > Coecobrya > Coecobrya sp. COE2. The sequence goes on from JAHZMV010005756.1 coordinate 16,459, forward strand.
CCGTAAAGAAAATTACAGAGTGGCACCTGAGCACCTTCGCCATTGGAAGAGCAATATTAATAATGATGATTTGCTCTAATGGATAGATAGATGGATAATATGCAAGTTCACATTCCTTTCTCTGCGCATTTCGAAGCTGCACAGTACTACAATTACAAATTTCCACTTTTGTACAAGCACTTGGCAAAAATTTCTAATTACAAATTACTTCCTTTTGCAATAGTCATCAAGACGCTTGTTCATTGTCGTTATTTTTTAATGATGACAAGAAATGGACATAAAAGTGCACATCAAAAAGTGTCTATGATGAGGCGTTGATGATGATGATGACCGTGATTACGCTGTTCGTTCTAATAATACAAAGCAATCACAAGAAGAAGAGATGATTACTTATAACTATTATTACAGTCATCAACATCGTCACTGTCGCCATTTTTTACCGTTTTTTTATTTCATCATGAAAAATGTTGCTTTTAATGTGGGGCCAGGAAATAGTGGCGGCGGTAGAGATGGTGAGTGCAATTAGCAGAAGTAATGATATTAACTGCAGTCGACTCAATCTGACTTTGAGCAATGATGCATTATTTTTTCATCGTTATTTTTTTATTATTATGGCTCTACGTTACGTACTTTATTATTTTCTGCTGATTGACTGACTGAATGTGTCTCGTCTTACTACTCTTCTTTATATCATTTTTTCTTTGGTTAACTTTTTATTTATTAGAGCAGAAAATCCTTTATCCAAGAAGATGATGAAGAAGAAGATGAAATGTTCTTGACTTGACACGATGCAGTAATAACCATTATAGTTGTGGTGGTAATACCACGGCGAGAGTTATTACCTGACAGAATGTGGAATTCTTAGACATACAAACATGGTATACGTCAATTTTACATGTCTTTGGCACTCTGGTTCACCACTCACTCTATTTATTATTATTACCTGTTGTAGGTATTAGTTTGACGTTTTGGCTGCTCACAAATGTGTGAATGCAAATCCAAATTACATCACTCACATCGATATTCATCATCGGTCAGCAGGAAAGATAGGTTTCAAGAGTACTCACAAGATAGAGAACTAGAGAAAACCTTTTAGATCAGCATGCAAAGTAGATAGATAGATGATAGATACCGGAGCGGAATAAAGGAAAATCATAATAATAACAAGAGCAAAGAAAATACCTGCCTGTTTGCATGTGTGTAATCTTCATATCTGTAAACCTAATCTCATTATCTGCATCATCACCACTTGCAGAAGGTAGACAGGCAGAAGATGCACGAGAAATAGAATACCTTGCAAGAATAATAATTTATAAAAAATAATAATAATACTTGATCAGAAAAAAAGTACAAAGTGGTAAAACAACAACAAGAGCATGCTGCTATTTAATGCGGAGGTTATAGATTCCACTGCAATTGCTTGGCTGTGTATTTGTGCAGAAGCAAAGAAGCATTTGGGATTATTTGCCTTACTTTATCTTCCTTGTAATGCATGCATGTTCATCTTTGATCCATTTTGTTTTTGATATTGATGCAGGTAGATCAATGCGGAGAGGCAGAAAAGAAAATTTAGGAAGAATCTACACTTTGCATTTTGCCATTTTGCTTATTTATGTATGCATCATGCATGTATGAATGAGTTCACCTTTTTCAAAATTCCTTATCCGGATATTATATGATTCGAGTTGACTGCTAACATGTTAAAAGGTCTCTAAAAGAGTTGCTTTTAGCAGACTTGACGACGATCAAGAATGACGGACGTCGTCTTATTCTATACCTCTCTCTCTTTCTCTCGCTTCATTGTACTCTGCAAACTTTGTTACGTTGTTACTTGGAGCAGAATGAATTTTTATAAACGCAAGTCTACGTTCTCATATTCATTGCTAATTCAGACGGACTTGGTGAACTAAAAAAGGATGCAAATAGGAAAAGGCTGAAAAGAGCACGTAATACGTAATAAAAAAGAAAAACGTCTTCGCTCAGCAAAGAAGGTAATCTTGCCGAAGCCATCATCATCGTTATCATCATCCTTCTCCTTATGATGGTCGGTCCTCGTTTCTTCATCATTTCTTACATTTGCATTGAAACAGTCTCTCTCTTCATCTCCACTTATTATGCATGTAGATTGTTGCAAAAGCCAGCATGGTAATAATAATGGAATGGATGAACAAGGAGAGGAGGAGGACAGTGAGCTTTTTTTGTTCTGTTGCTTGTTCTTCTTTCGTTTTGTTCCATCCATCCAACCGTCCATTTACCAAGACATTCTCTCTATCTCTGACTATTATCATTCTGCCAATGCCCCTTTCAAGTCGTATTTTATTGACGATTTCCATACATGACTTGACGATGCGACATAATATCATTTTTCTTCTTATTCGTCTTTTTACTCACTTATTTACTACCACTGCATAAAAATGTAAAAGACGCTGAAGAATAAGGAGATTTTGTAAAAAATGAAGACGTGGGGTCGGTCGGAAGAGATGGATCGTTTATTGCTCTATTATAGCGTGCCGTAAAGGTAACGACGCATTTGACTGGTGATATACTTCTTTGATAATAATGTATGCACAGTTAATATAAGTAGGTAGAGTATAATCATGTACCTACTTACGTCGCCGTACAGGATTTACGGGCACTAAAAAGAGAAAATCAGGGAGTACATACCTACCCCTTCCTACTTGCACAATACATACAGAGATGCTCACATTTTGAAAGAATGTCGTCACATATACAATGCGACACAGTTACATTGTTTTATAGAGAGCAGTCATGTATGAAATTTGATGATAAAACGACGAATTCACCACCGCCACCATCACAACTGCAATTACTATACAGTCAAGTTGAGAAGAACGAAGGAACTCAGCGGTACTTTTTTCAAGTACTCTGTGTGTGTGCACACTATTATTCTGATCATCATTGTCCCCATCGCCATTCTACTCCGATGATAATACATAATGAGTAGATTCTTGCCACCTTGGTTGCATGCATACTCATCATAATGTTCATATTTTGATTATTATTATTGTTATGATTATTACTGCTTTATACAGATACGCCATTACTGTATCCTGTAGAGCAGGTGTATCATATAAACCTAGAGCTACTGTTTAGTAAGCGAATTGCGATGTGATGTACATTCGAGAGAGAGTCTATGCACTTTATTTGCTTGGTTTTTGGTTGGATAATTTCATCCTATTAGTTATTCATTTCATAGGCTTGTATATTTAGGTTATGTACACAACGACACTGCAGGGCGGATCATGATGAGGAGGATAAGTTGAGGTGAAGTCTCTATTATTACGATATAAACAATCTCGTTATTATGTACAGTGTCATTTGGGGTTTTTAGCTGAGAGCGAGAGAAAGAGAGAGAAGAGGAAAGATCGGAAGATGAAACCAATGAAAATGCAAAATGAAATGACATTGTTGTTGTTTCAAAAGAAATTGAACGACTAGGAATATGGATTTCATGAATACTTTATCTTTCCATAAATGCATCATCATTCTACAAACACGAGAGCATGTTACAGCATAATAATTATATCAGCAGCAGCGGTACAGTGCAGAGCAGCAATGTAATAGTGTGTAGTACATTGTATCTCCATATCGTAATATCATCATTTTCATAGCATGAAGCTCTTTATTATTACTGAGCAAATTCAGCAGTTGGGCATATTCAGCTACATCTTTAACAGTTTACTGCTGTTTATTTGCCTTTGATACTCCTACAACAAAGTTAAAAGATGGTATAGAATGGTGCACAGAGAGAGAGAGACAGAGAGAGCGTTAAGTAAGTACATCATGAATGGTTTATTATTATGGATTCTTCTTTGGCTCGTCTAGCAAAGAGAGTGATGAAATATTCAAAAAGTTGAACGCTACTACTACTGCTGCTCCTTAACATGTGTCAGGTTCAGCTGATTTTTGGAACTTTACGCATACTCTTCTCTTTTCAGTTATTTTCTCGGCTTCTATCTTCTCTGCTGCTATTTCGTAAAATTTGTGTGGTCTGTGTGGTATGCACGGTTTAGAGTGATGGGATGCGCTATACTGCTACTTTACTAGAAAAAAACCGTGCAAAATTGATCCATTGAATTGAACCAGCTTTGCTACAAGCATGCATACTGAATACTTCATACTTTGACTTTGTTGCTGATGATCACGATGACTCGTATTCTTATGTCATACGGCATTGAACTGCCAAATATGTATGAGGAGAGTGAGAGAGAGGTGCCACTCACTCTTCATTCCTCCTCACAACTTATAATGCTGCTCATCCCATGCCATTTTTTACATGTCTCTCTACTGCCACTCGCACACATAGGCACTCAATAATAATCCACTTTTTTGCCATTTTATACTGCTCCTGGAGTAAGTCAATACATCATCGTCATCGTCATGGCTCCTCTTTTTAGTTTTCTAGCGCTTTACCATGCATTAGAATAATAGAATATGGAACATTTTATTGCACACATTGTTACGCGCTAGAGCAGCGTCTCTTGCTCTCGCCTTGTCCTATTATTAGTATTAAAGTAGGTACGACAGGAATGTCAAAAGTGTTTTCACTCTGCTTAAAAATAATAATAATAGGCATGAATAAACTGCGTATCCTCTAACATTGTGGTGCTAGTAGTGAAGAGATGAGATTTTAGAAGCCTGTTTTATTTTCTGCTATTACATCATGCCAATGTTGAAAATTCCTTTGGATTATAACCTTCTCTCTCTCTTTAGCTCAATTTTCAATCTTATACTCCCTCTCCCAACTTTATTTATATGCATGAAAAATGCATATTTAGGCACCGTACCTACATGCCTTAATAATAATGACAGGAGTAGCAAGAAGACAGATAAAATATGTTCAAGAATAGGATTACAAGCGATCCACGGGCCATTATAATCATCATTATTGCAACTGGGGACTCCTCTATACGCATGTGCTCCATTATTGCTCTATTATTATTACTGTTTAAGCAAAAAACAGGAGGAGTAGCAGGAGTAGTTGTAGTGGTTCTTCTGTTCTTCTATTTATTTGCCACTATGGTCATAATGATGATCACGATGATCGTCAGCTTCAGCATTTATACTGATAGTAGAGTGGTAGTGGTAAGGTATGGAGAATGAGTGAGCAATAAAATCACTGACAATGCATTTTAATGCCTCTATAGTAGCAATTCATCTGGTAATAGTAGTCATCCTCGCTGTATAACATGATCGTCATCATCATCATCGTGGCGATGCAGTAGTTTCATAAAATTTAACACACTCTTTTTCCACTGACTTTTACGCCAATCCAATCTAAAACGAGCAATAATATTGAATAATATGATACTAGAGCAAAAGCGATGTTGGTTTTAAAATGGGGGAAAGGGGACGAGTTGGTAGTTTTTATACATTCCCTTAATCATAATCATCACTTAATCCTCCCCCACTTCAGTATGCTATAAATCCATACATTCCCCCATTCGTCGTCTTTCAAAGAGGTTTTTTGGTGTTTAAATGGAATGAATTGTAAATTTGATGCAAAAAATAAAACCTCAAAAACATTGAGCTGTCACGACATCTAAAGTGTCCTTTCAAACATGACAGTCAGTCGCAAAATTTCTGTTTTCATTTCATACTTCTTTCCTAAAAATCCCTTTTCCATCAGCACCGTCAGATCCAATGCAATTCTCACAATGCAATAATGTCCGCTTTCGCAATAAATGTTATGCAGAAAAGAAATGGAAAAAGAAAATGAGGAACAAGACCAAAGAAGAGCAGAAAAAGTAAAGCAGTGCGGCTTAGTATGCACAAGAAAATGTGCACGACAGGATACTCCTTCTCTGGCTCTCTCTTTCCTTCAAAGAGGATCAAGACGTCGAGAAAGAGGTGGTGGTCGTAGCAAAAAGAGAAAATCCTGATGCAGCGGCAGCACTGGTTCTTCATCTTATTCTCTGTGGCTGTCTCAAACACAGCGTCATTCTCAGCAAGAAAGCAACGGTGGCAGAAGAGAAGTCAGAGGATATTTTTTGGCATTGGATTTATTCAGCAGCATCAGTGTTTCTTGCTCAAACAACACTATAAATAATATATACTCAATATTGTCAATAAATTTTTAACGAATTTCCTTTTCTGTACTCTGTCTTCAGCATGTCGATCTTTACGACTACTGCATTTACAATTTACTTTACGATTTACAAAGCTCATGCCTACTAAATAATATATACAGATAGTATATAAAGATTATCTAAGGATACTTACCTATACTAGAATTTATGTACAGAAGAAAAAAAATATATGTTCACATTTCACATCTCCTTTTTCTCTCTTTTGCAGATCTCCTCCTGACAGAAATTTATGTTGCGGTACAAGAAACCCAACCGGGATGATGATAAAATGTAACGGGGAAATGCGATGACAGAAAAACGGACGGAAAAGGAAATAAAGTCAGAGTAACATGCTCTAAATAATAAAAAGTCCGTGATATATAGTTACAACAAGAAAAAAAAAACAAGAACTTGGGAGCAGAGAGCCAAGGGAAAGAGATAAAGTCGGGGAAAATTGCAACAACAACTGCAGAATCGACTATAAGGAAAAAAAGAGAACAGATATTTATTTTAGTGGCAACAAATGAACCATATATTACGCAACAGGAAAAAATATTCTCGTCATTATCGTCATCATCATCGACAGTGAACTTAACTGAACCGAATGCACCGTGATTTTTATTCCTTGCCGCTTGTCGTTACTCTTTGTATGATGACTTGACAAAAAATTGGTGTTGTGTCAACGAAGCGAGAAATCATAGTACAAAAAAAGTACCACAGTGCTGCAAAAAAATATTGTACTTATACATTCTCTCCTGCTTGTCGTTTAACACCAAAAAGAAAAACGCGACGAGTCTTTTTATGACGGCAGTTCTGTTGCGAATCTTTTTCCCAGGGAGTACTTCAAGATCAAAGATTCGGAGAGTACGAAAAAAAACCTTGGTTTGCTCGTAATTCTCTCATCGCCTTTTTCAATATCCTCAGCCGTTGTCATGGTAATTTGAAAACTGTTGTAAAGAAGATAAGGAATAAACACAAAATATTATCTCTCTTCTTGTGTCTTCTGTGCATCTCATCACACAACCATAAAACATTCTTCTGTGTTTAAAAACTGAGTAAAATTTCTGGACTCTTGCAGCAACAGCTACACAGTTATATTTTTTGGCAAAACCGACTCCAGTGACTGTGTGTGTCTGTGTGTTTATGTGCGCGTGCGTGTTTACTCCTTTCAGATAGATCATTATTGCTACATCACATCGGCAAACCAGAAGGATAGCAGAATATATAAAAAAAAGTTTTGTGGGAAAGAGCAAACATTGTAACATTATTTATTATTGCCGTTATATGAGCTTCCAAAGTTTTTCTATTCTCGTCTTTATCGTCATCCTGCACAAGAAAAAATAAACTTTCGCTGGAGCGCCACTCATGTCCTGTCCTGTGTGCTTCTCATCTCCTTTTTGGAAATAAAGTAAAAAAACTCGGTTGTTGCTGTGTGCTAAGTGCTGCATGCATTCTCTATGTATGTCGTCGTTCTGCTAAGAAATTTGCTGTTGTTGTGTGCTATATTTCCACTTGCGTGTAGCAGCACCAAACATCACTAACGTAACTACCTGGAAGAGAAAACTTCTTGGAAGAAAACTGAAACAAGTGAAGCAACTACAACATCGACTACTACTGGCGTGTCCAAAAAGTAAAACAACTTTTTTTTACTCACTTACTTTATTTCGCTATATACTATATCGTTTGGCAGAAAAGGGAGACATGAAAAATATGATATAATAATAAAGCAAACCACTGAACGGTGATTGTTTGTGTTTTTGTTACTGTGTTTATAGCCCTTTCGTGTGCGCTGTCTGCGCTCGAAATAGAAAATTAATCTCCATGCATAAAAATTGCGACCAAACTGTATTTCTTCTTCTGCCATAATAATGCAATTGACTGACAGTTAGACAGACGGAAAAGAAAAGGAGTGAGAGTCACTCACTTCAACAGAGAAAAAAATATGACAGGCTCGTTGCTGCATTATTACTAGTATCAGCAGCAGTCGTATATTTTTGCATGCTTGCATATATTTAGATATACATCCATAGCATACAACACATTTATGATTTTTCCTATCCACAACTTTATTTTTTCAGTGGATCTCAAAAGGAAAAAAAAGTATTTCATAACAATAGAAGTAGCAGCGTGCTACTTTTATTTTCTTTCTTTTCACATTCTCTGGTGTACAATTTTTTTGCCATAATTTTCTTTCATAACTTTTTTTGCGGAAAATATATTACAAACAAAAAGTGGTTGTGTGGTGGCGGTGGTAGTTTACTTTTTGTGACGACAACGACGGAAGATAATATACTGTTCCACTGTGGTGGATATTACTATTATTATTACTATTTTCATAAAGAAAGACAGAGGGAAACGAGAAAGATAAACTTTTTTTGCATTTGAATAGAGAAAAGGAGACAGGAAAAAAAAGAGAGATATAAACATACTCATAAAAAGAGAATAGTCCTTTGGTGACGGTGACATGTTACAATATCATGGGTGGTGGCTGCAGTTTTGTGCGATATGATGATAATGAGATAGAAGACGACCAGAAACAAACTGTGTACAGAACTGAACTGCAAGAAAGCAATACACTGCGCTGTATGTATATCTTGGCTTACTGTTTCTCTAGTCATGACTCCAGTCGATAGGCGACATCATCCACAAAAAAGTTATACTAGATGATAATGATTTGGACTAGGACGACGAAAAGAAGCTGCTGCTGCTGGTAAACCATTAAGAGATTCATCATTAACAACAACAGCAGCAACACTAGTGTTGGTTTTCTGCTGGCATAGGCAGCATCATCATCTCATCGTTAGGCATCGTCGTCGCTCTTTGTTCCTTCGTCCTTTCTCTCTCTCTTTGCCCGTGCCTCTTCTCTCAAGCAATCTTTTTTTTTCTTCTTCTAAATACGTCTCCAGACTCCACTCATCATTATCATTGAGTAAGACGAGTGGCCTACCACCACTACTAACTCTTCAAACCTCATATTCTAGATGATCATCATCACCATCAGCACAACATCCGCAACTTTTTTAAGCTTCTATAATCATCATCATCTTCGTCCTCATTCGTTGTCATTGCCCACTTCTGAGAGCAGAGACAGGAGTCCCATCATCAAGAGAGAGAAAAGCTGAATGAGATTTTTCCTTAACGTTTTTTTTGGTATGTCTCCTCATCTCTCCCGTTCATTTTCTTGCTGCTGACGCCCTTGGTTATTTCGGTTTATAAGTTTAATATCTGCAAGGCATAAAGACAAGAATAGCAGAGGAGGGAAGGGAACGACCAGAGATAACACTGGAACTTCCAGAGAGAGGTAAAGCCTTCTGGCCAAAATGCATAATAGGTATAAAAATACGGAATTCAGCATATATGTAGCTTTTAGATACTAACCAAGCAGAATAAGTAGACATAGGCTTCAAACTTGAGAACTCATTTTTTCCTTCTATTCACACAAAAATATATTGCGTAATATTAAAACAATATATTAGAGGAGTAGATAGAGGAAGAGGAAAAGTGGAGATCTATTGCGAGTGTATAGGCCTAGCATTTACAAAGTAGAGAGCATCAGTAGTATCAAGGGAAGTAAAGGAGACAGAAGAGCAAAAAAGCACAAAGTCAGCAGGGTGCAATTCCATTTCCATATAACAGGGAAATCTACATGTGATTTATATTATTATTATTCTGTCATGATTTCTCCCCCTGACTCGTCTCCTTCATCTGTGGCTTCCACTTTGCAAACTTTGTTATTTCTTGTCCTCTTGTTCTCCTATCGTAATCATCAGTGCGATGATGATCACTATAGCCTTCATTATTATTATTACTACTACTATTATTATTATTGCGCAGACACAATCATAATGATGGTTTCTTATGAGATTTTTTTGGTGAAGAATGTAGGAATAAAAAAGAATAGCATCATTTGCATCAGTGAACCGACATCTTTGGCAACGCTGTTCTGTCAAAATCCATTCGTCGCTGACATTCGTGACTAGAAGTATAGGTATAGGTATGCTATTTCTCTTTAAAACAGTCACAATGTACTGTCTGACTGACTGGTGATGAAGGTATATGTTTATAAAAAATATTTCACCTGTTCTGTCGTCATCACATCATCATCACTACAGTCGTCTCATCATTACTGTTGCCTTGCTCACATTTTGTCTTTCTCCAAATAAAAACAAAAGCCATAAAGAAAACCCAAGAAAATTGGAAGCGTAGGAACAAGTAGGTATAGTGAAGAGACGCAAGTAAAAAAAATTGTAATAATAACACATATCCGTGAAGCTTGACTGAAACGTACACCAAGTTGATAGTGGTAGGTAGTCATAGACATGGTAGTAGTAAAACATCAGGAAGAAAATAATAATATTACTAATAAAGAGGACAAGCGCATTTCTCAACTCATTTTAAAAAGCCATAAAAGATTGAGGGAGACGCAGCGAACAGGACAGCTTTCATCTCTTCTTCCTTCTCTCTCTCAAGAAAATTGTGAGAGGAGGAAAGAGATTTATTTATCCAGAACAAAAAGTGCATATGAAAAAGTAAGATACGCACACACGCCATCACCATTTTCATCGTCTTGATGATCATCAGTATATTCTCGACTTTGTTGTCGTCATTATTATTCTTATTGTTGTTATTAAAGGTGGTATTCCTTACCAGAGTAAGGACGAAAAGCGGATGGTTCTCAAACAGAAAAAAGTTTTATGACAACATTATATATCTCCTATCTCCTTATTTACGTAATAAAATATATGGACAGACGAGAGACTAATGGTAAGAGTAACTTGAAACAAGAAGGAAAATCTTTCTTCCTTCCTTTTTCAGTCATTCATAAAGTCCTACCTGTCCATTTCCGTCGAGTTGTCTTGACGCTGTTTTTTTCATTTGCCGTGCTCATTCATCTTGCATGTTATTTTGTTTTTCATTCTCCTTCTTAATAAAATATGCTGATTTCATTTTTCTAGTCAGCTTAGCAGTTAGAAGCGCAGTAGTATTATGCATGAAGCTATATAGCAAAGTCTCCCACACATTTTATATTCAAACGTCTTCGTAACAGTTAAATTGCTACAATAATAAGAAACGGCTAACGACCCGGCGATGGAAAGCACAACGTACCCGTACATATTTTGCGCATTTCGCAGTTTAATTCCGAGCATTGAACAAGCATTGTCTTCATCGTCGTGTCCCTTCACAGTTTTCTTGGTTGCTCTACAGCAGCAGTAATAGTGATACGAATTAGCAAAACTTTTTTTTCGACAAGTGACTTTGTTCCCCAGTTTATTTCTTTTCCTCCAAAACGAACATTCGGCACACACACATACATACGAAATATGCTCGTGCAAACTTTTTTGTTCTCATTCTTTTTCTTCTTGTGGATAATCTTATTTACTTGTACAGTGAGAGAGAAAAATTATAATGAGACATGTTTGTTGTAAAAGTGAGTTGTAGTCTGTAGTCGTACTAGAAGTAGTGGCAGAGAGCAAACAAAACTTTGGAATGAGAAAAAAAGTAAAGAAAAGTTGTGAGGTAGACGATATTAAGTGTAAATGCATACATACTTTCTTTATAGTCGTAGGTAGTGGAAGAGACCTAAAGACCCTTTTTGTAGGCTATCTGGTATCCCGATGTCACAGTTACCATTTCGAGACTAAAATCATCTTACATGAGGAACTTTTTTTGACAAGCCTTTCGTTTTAAAGTAAACTTGTGCTTGTGTAGTTGTGTACCTTCTTGGTTTGACGTGTCTTGTGCATTCATGCATTATAGAGTTTTCTATAAACTGGCGAACATGTGTATGGGCTATTCAGTAACATGAAACGAAAACAAATATATACCTACCTAATTCAAAAGAGCCTGTTCAACTTAACTAGGCAGAGAATGAGTGACGGACGTTGAATAAATAAAAGAAGACACACCTGTACAGAGATTACTTATTGTATGAAGATACCATTTCATTGCAGTCACTCTCTGTGTGACACAGCACCATAGAAACGAGAATGAGTTGCATTATTGGAGCAAGACAAGAGTGAGTCAACTGATACGCCAGAGTAAGAGCCCTGGTCCCCTTTTTTTGTAATCTTCATATTGCTCTTAGGTAGACACACATTATGCATAAATATGCATTTACTCATTTTGAATACTAAGACAGGGGATGAGAAAGGTTCTGTTTTTTTGTACACTTACTCGTCTACAGCATTATGCATTTCCATCCATCGCACAAGATTATGTAAAGAGGGTTAAAATTTGTTATGTAAAAATGCAACCAAGCAGAGAAGTTTTTTTTCTGTAAAGAGGGCTGTGTAGTGTCTCCTAGTTCCTATTCTTCTTGGACCGGAGGAGCATAAAATTTAGGCTATCTCACACTTGCATCTAATTTCTTTTGGGAATTTTTCCAGTGACAATAATAACCATGCCATGCATTCCGTCCTTTTCTATTCTGTGAAAAAAGGAGAAAAACAGAATGGTTCTTCTCTTCTGTGTTTGTCAGTCAGCTGAAAGAAAAGTGGAAAAATACAGAAAAATGGATGAATGAATGCATATAATGTGCATCTGTATATTATATGTACATAATACTTACGGCTTTGTGTGAGAGAGGTTCTATATATTCCTGAGTGAGTGTCTCTTGTCTGACTTAACTTTTTGTCTGTCTGTATTCTGTATGTATGTGTGTGTTTAGGGGAAAAGAAGCGAGCGCATAATAATAAGAGACTAAAAAAGAGGAAAAAGGTGTCTGTCTGTCTCTTTGTCTCCTTATTCCTTCTTCCCTTTTTTCCTTCTTTACGAGAAATTTTTGTTTGACCTCATCTCACAGCGATGACTGTACAGTGCATGCGAGAGAACGAGACGGTGAAGACAAAAAAATGGCAGAGAGGGACCAACGACAAATGTCATTAATACATGGCTACCTCTCCCATAGATTATACAATGCATGCTTGGTGCATAAGTAAATGGAAAAGAATTCATTCTTTTCATGAAAAGAAATGTGCTAGTTGGCAGTCGGAGAATTGCTGTTATTACTACAACGAGGGAATATTATTGCATGCATTGCTATTCCATGCATGTCAACTGACGACGCGTTTCAATTCTGCATACGAACCAAGAAGACAGTTCAGAAAAATGTCAGCAAAAAGAAATGGCTCGTCACATTGTCGTAGAGGCTGTGTTTTTCCATTCATTCTACTGACCTTTTATTGGGATAAAACTGGGAAAGCTATTCACTGCGACTGCTGACGGATTCTATAGAGTTTACATGAGCACCATTAGCAGTTACTATGACAACCTCATTACTATTTAAATTATACAGCTATTATGGGCTTACCAACGATAAATGCTTCTATGGCTGGATTATATCATAAAGATATTATGGGTACACTGTGGTACACCTGCTGCTATTGTTGCCAATATTACGGCGACTAGTAATGTACATGCAAATAAATCGATCGAATTGTTACTCTTGTTGGTGCTTTTGTGTACTTTGTATGCAAAGAGATGCTATCTTGTAGATGATGGCCCTGGCAGTTAGAATGATGGCGGTGATAAATATTAGATACACACAGACAAGTATTCATATTGTTACAACATTAGCAAAATAAATAGAGGAGTTAAGGAGCAAGTAGCCAAGTGAACTAATGCACGTGTGCCCTTGTAACCCAGAGAGAATCCAAGATAGTTTATCCAATTATTTGATACTATTATGTGTGTTGTAGTGCGTATCTGAGTAGTATTTTTGATGCATCTTGTTCTGCGAAGAATCCAGTTGGGAGATAATGACAAAAAGCACATCAAATGACATGGGTTATTACTACTGTTGAGATATAACAGGAGAAGAAACAGGAACATCTTAAGTATCTAGTACACATAAATAGAGTAAATTGTGTGTTCATGTCTTATGACTTTGGTTGTTGTTGCTGGATGGAATTTGCTCATCTAGCATTGTCGTATGTGGGTGTACGCCGTTCCGTGGTGATAGTAGTGGCAGTAACAGTAACATAAACATAACGTAATCGTGTGTATCATCACCATCTATTTATCTATCGAAGTGAACATTAATGGCACCACACCACACACACCAGCACCATCGCCGCCATTTCCTAATAACATTCACCAAAAGTAGCATAATATTATTGTAGCTGGAGCAATAATAGAATGGAAATAGGTGGTGGTGGTGGCAGGTCTCAGAGTTCGTGCTACTTTTCCCTTGTCTGATTTTACCTTCTTTTCTTTTTGGTTGGGAGTTGACACATGCTTGAATGTGGGCCTGCATGTCTTCTACGTACTCGGTGTCACCGTCCTCATCATCATGATCCTTTTTTTCTGAAAAGAAAGGCGCAGTAGTAGTGTTCAAGCCATTTCACCAAACGAAGGGAGCTTTTCCAGTTCACCTACTTCAAAAAAGCCATAGAGCACATATACACATTTATATACTGAGAGACAGAGAGAGAGAGAGAGAGAGAGAGAGAGAGAGAGAGAGAGAAAGAGTATTATTGGAAAGCAGATTGGGGCGGATAATGTCATGATGACACGAGGATGAAGCTATACTGCCACTAAGGCTGCTCTTTTTTACCACTTTACTATGCAGTCAATATATGAATATTAGCCTGTATATGTGTGTTCATACTCTTATCGACAGCAATTGATTCCATGCCTTTACCACATAGTCCCCAAAGTAGAGAAAGGAAAAAAATGCAAAGGAATGTGCATTTCGTATGTGCAAATGGGAACCTGAACAATAGTATTTACGTGAGCTTGTGTAGGTACCATCCATTGGCTTTTTTATCTAGTGCCCAGCCTAGTTGATGCTGTTCTGGTTTTTTGCGCATTTTGCCCCAGATTCCTCTAGTATTTTGCGAATTACTCCATACCACAGTCTGCATACTTGTATGCAGGCATGCATACAGGAACGTAAAGGAAGCATCGACCTACTACAAAAGAAACGCCACAAGCATTAACCGCCACCACCGACCCAGGCCGCATCCTTTATTGAAAATATAAAACTGCCGTTGCCACCAACACATTTTTTCCAGTTGGAGTAGTGATGGTGCTAGAATAGTAGTAACGCTACTAGTCGATGATGCAATACTGGAATACAAAATAGGTGTCTATATGCTGCTATTGTAAAATGTATGATAGTTGTTTGGGTTCCAATTCAGCAACAGCACATTGGGTACTACGGAGGATACTTTTTCGTAGGAAAAAAATCCAATTGCCATTATCATCATCAGTCTCATCAATATCTAGTGGATGTGGTGGTGGTTGTATTTAACGGAAAGTAATAGGATATGCTGTAGTAGGAGTACTGGTAGCAAGACTATTTAGTAACCCGATAGTGATAATGACGGTTTCTCTTACTACTCCTATTACGACTTCTACTCACATGCAGTCCTAGTCTTTTCTCGTTGGTAGCTCGTTTTTGTGGGAGATAGGTGGGTGATTTGGTTTTGTGAAAAATTTAAAGGCAACTTGGGTTGACAAGAATGTGCTCATAAAATGTGTGTCAATGGGAATTTGCCTAGTATCAGTATCTCCGTTCGTTCTGGTGTGTTCCATTTTAGAGCGAAACGTTGTGTGTAAGTGTCTGTGTGTGTGGTGACTATCAATGAGAAGGCACAAAGGATCCTTGTTATTTTTTATTTTACAACTGAGTATCAAGCCGAGCACTGTATATATGTGGAGTTCACAAGACACTACAAATGTGTGTAGGTACACAAACTCGATAAATTAAGTACCCACAATTTCGGTACACACGCACCATGCTGCGTATGTACATGGAAATGGAAACACAAGACAATAATCAATAGAAAGCCTTTTCTCTTGCCGATCTATTTGTTTCCTAGAATGGTCTTGTTTGTCTGTGTTTCTCTTACAAATACATACTTTGATTTCTTAGAAGGTTTCAAGTAAATTACTTTCACTTTCAATACGGTTGGTTGACATTTGCATGCAAATTTTGGGTTTAAAAACATTCCCAGTTTTCAATTCATTGGCTCGCATAGCAATTCAGGTAGGGCAATGATTATGGCTAGAAGGTAAAATGAACTTTCTCTTTGGACTTTGTTGCATTTGAGGTTATATTGGCACAGGTTGTTTGCTCTATTCAACACCAACACCAAACCTGCTTTCTTCACCCGGCTTGCATGGATGATCTAAGAATAGAATGGAGGGAGTGGCCAACTGTCAATTTTTATAATGAATATACATATGGTACTATATTTGGTTTATGTTGTACGTGTACCCTACTGATAAGATTGGAAGTTCTTAGAGCATACATTGTTGTAGTAAATGGCTCCACCGGTAGTACCACAGAAACGTAAAGTAGTAAACTGTTCTCCATACAAACTACTACATTACGTGCATTACTATATGTACTCCATTCATATTTTCTCGTACTACTTGGGACCTACTGACGGAGATTTTAGGTTGCCCGGTAAACAATACCATGCTGGTACTACCACCATATTCCTAACCTACTTCAAGTCGATGTACCCAATCTCTCTTTGCTTATCCTAATATTTTCGATTAATTTTAAAAGCCTAAAAATCACAAGTGTTTAGCTGCAAAGGTCTCAGCCATGGTAATATATTCAAAAACAAAAGAACCTGGTTTGCGTCACAGCATAAAATGAGACGGTGACAAGGTGTCTGCTGCAGTTTGCGACATCGCCGCAAGAAGTATGAAAGTTTTAGCGACAATTTCAGTCTCTCCATAATCACCCAAACATTATGTTTGGTATTTAACGTGTCACTCTAACATATTGAATTTTTAAATTCCCTCGCCGTGCCACGTCCGACAGGACAAGGTTAGTTTTATTAACTTAAGACGAGGAACAGTGAAAATTTATATCATTTTATAAAAGAGACTTTTTGTAATGTAAGCATGGGTTGGCAAAATATCTAAAATGGGAGACGTAATCTATCAAGCATGTACACATTTTCTCACGTTCTTGACGTCTACTGTCATCTCAGTACTACTTATGTACGTAAAAATAGTAATACGAAATGTCATTGGTACTAAATAAAAGAAATACAAACCCATAATTTTCCTTTATCTTTAAAAGACATAAGTTTTTGCTATTTCTCCATGTGCTACCTTTCTATTTTCAAACTGATGATTACATTGAATACCTTAGGTATAGGTAGTCCTCTTGTTACTATTTATGTATAATTGCTGTCTCCTAGAAAATGTCGACGTCTCGACAGCGTGCCAAACGTACCTTATTCTCTTCTTTATAATTCATGCATCGTATTTATCACCTAACGTAACATTCTATACGCGAAGATGGGAAGAGGTGAGCAATTGTCAGTTGATTTGGTTTAATGTAATTTTGTCCTTCTAGAACAATTTCACTCGAGTTGTAATCCTTTCTCCCAATCTGTGAAGTTTGTGTTTTGCTTTCAGCACGAGACAGTAAAAAAACTGTTTTCGTGAAAACATTATTTATTACGTAGCTGAAAGCTGAATCCTTGATTCAGCGTAGGTAGTTATGAATTTAGTTTGTTTGCATGCCTGTCTGACCGTCCACGCTCTAATTTTGACATCCTTTGACCACTTTTGTTCAAACTTGGTATGTAGATCCATTGGATGAATTTGTCGTTATTGCATTTGAAACCTAGGATCACGGTGGATAGCCGCGAACATGGGATGTCTCCATACTTTCCTTATGAGCAAATTTCTTTAAATCGATAGATCAAAAGTTGATCAACTTTTCATCCTCATGCATTCAATGATTCATTTGTCAGGTTATATTCGTTCAGCTGCATGTAAGTATTTTTCATCATGGCTGGCTAATTTATATATTTATTTTAGGAATCTCTGTCCTTGATCTCGTCGTTTTTGTTATCCTTATGATTTGATTAATATTGTTGAACCCATTTCCCATTACTTCCTCCTTTAACTATTATTATTGCTACTATTTTTGTATTTGAACATAAGGTCATTCAATAAAAAAGGTAAATCTCTTTTCGAGGTCACCCTAGTAATCCAAGTGGAATGAAGTGAGTTTTATTATTACCGTTTCATCACGATGACTACAGGGAAGGATTCGTGACTGGATGGACAGTATAAAAATCAGGAAAGAGTTTCACATTGGCTTAGCTCAGGACTACACCGGAAAAAATGTATTGATTTATATAGATGCAGCGTAGAGAAATTGATTGGTAGTAGTTCCCTGCTGCTGTTTTGTTGCCGTTCTGGGTGATAACAATAATAGCTAGCACAGCAATAATGATAGTAATAACAGCAACGTGCGTGTCTAATGTGCATCAAAAATGTGATTTCATATTCATTTCTCCTTTCTCTGCTTTATTCATCTATGTACATGTTGACTTAATTTTTCTACTTCTTCTTTATTTTCAGCAACGGACCTTACTGGAACAACAACCAGGGGAAAAAATTGCGAGGACAACAACCAAGGTTATTTTTACTTCAGCAACTCCGCAACTCGATAACAAGTTGACCTATAAAAAGGGAAAACAAGTTGAAGAAAATGGAGAAAATGTAGTGCGTCGATTATTAAAGGGTTAAATATCACCCGTTATTTCCAAAACACGATGAAAATACATCAACACAAGTTGCACTATTAATTTTGATATTTTCATCGGGTTTATTTGCCTGCCTATAAATTATTGTCACGTGATTGTGATTGAACATTCTACCTCTTCTAACACGTGATATATTCATGTAGGCGTGATTACTATCCTGGTACATTCATGTGGGAGAACGAATGAAAGGGTAAAAATATTAAGGCCAGAAAAGGGCAAAATATACGAGCAAGGACCTGTAGAAACTGGTGGCAAACTAGGAATAAGTGGTATAGTAAATTAGAAATAAGAACAGTCATTGTAAGTAGCACGGGGAAATGACAATTCTATCTTTCCGGACAACCTCACCGATGCTACTTACATCAGTTGAAAACTGGTCGTTAGTTCAGCGAGCACTCATTAACAATGGATGAGAAATGCAGCAACATTGGAGCTACTACTGTTCTACATAATATAATATTGTTAGTTTCTGCAGTGGATTGAGAAATTACGGAAGTATCAGTTACCTTACATAAAAAGATAAGTGCGGGTATATGGTTGAGGACGGATTATAGGCCTTTTTGCAGACAAAGTGAAGATTATAAACGTAACCATGGGTAGCATATTACGACAGCGTAATTTGAACAGAAAGTCTCTGTTGCATCGAGGAGACGAGGAAGCAGATCATCATGAAAGAGTGGCTCCGATGAAGAAAATAATGGAGCGGACAAAAAAGGTGTGGGATGATCATGCTTCCTTTGGAGGTAACAGCGGTGTTGGAGTAGGCGTAAGAAACGTTATCCTAAATGAAGGAAACGGTGGGGGTGGTGGCTGCTGCAAAAGTTTAAACAGCAACAGCAGTAGTAGTTGTAGTAGTACTAGCAGTGCTTATAGGAGTTTCAGGAGTGACTGTAATAACAACAACAATAATGATACGGAGAAGAACAACATGAACAGAAAGGAAATCACTGATTATAGTAGGGTTTCACTGCTAATAAGTAACGAGGCGAATGAGTGTAGCAGAGAAGTATCAAATTGTAACCATTCTGTAGAGGTTGATGAGACCGCTGCAGCTCTTGCTAGACTGATAGGAAGCCCTGATGGTGCATTCAATGCTGAGGATCATCATACGTATGATGATGACGGTGGTGGTGATAAGGGAAATTGTATAAGAATAGGTAGTAACATAGGCGATCATAGTCGTAGTAGAAAAAACAGTAGAATGAAACATCATACAACATCATCAACAACAGAATCAAATTCAACTCCTCCAAATACCACCACAAGCCAATCGAGATGGTCATTATTTTCAACGCCGTCTTTTTCAATCACGTCATCATCATCATCCTCTTCCAAGTTTTCATCATCATTGTCGTCATCACCGTCGTCAACTTTTTCGTCAGTCTCGTTGTCTTCATTGTCGTCGTTTTACTCGTCGTCAGCAGTGAGTGTACTGGTGAAAGTGTTGTTTTGGGTTCTAGTGTTTAATTACCACTTAAGTGTTTTAGAAGCCTGTCCTCTTGTTTGTACTTGTAAATGGAAGGGTGGAAAGCAAACGGTAAGTAACAAAAATACCATCATAGTACTATATAGAGTTATAAGTGCATTACGTTATCAATATTACTTTTGAGTCATGCCATTATTTTGAAATGTCAATATTTGCGTAAAACACTGTAAATATCTTGCAAATGGAAAGCGAATAATAATTGAGTGATGGGGAGATTGGCTGTTTGAATGCATGCGTGATTGTTTGTGCATCAATGTTTATTGTATAGTTGGGTTTGTCTGTGCAGCCATATTTCTCTTCCAGAGAAAGACAGGAGAGTTGCGTAACCAAGAGAGTTTTCTCTTTTTTGTAAAATGCTTTATCTCAGACTTTTGTACGCTTCTCACGTCCTCACTGCATTACTGCAGCAGCAGTAGCAGCAGTTGGATGAGTAGTAAAGACACAAGCTGTATGATGACAAGAAATAGAGAAATGAAGAGGAGAGAGAAAGAGAGACGGCATCAGAGAAAGAATCATTATCATTCTAGTTTGATCACAGAATCGGAGTGTGGAGTAGTGGCAGGAGTATTTGCGGCTGTGAGATTGAATGGGTGAAGGGGAATGGAAATAAATGGAATAAATACAGGGAAAATCTGCATTTAGGAAAATAAAGTAGTGGTAGCGATGTAAAATGCACGTACCACACATTCATGTTTGTTTTCTTTCTATCATCTAGTAATATATTACAGCACAGCCGACTAGTAGTGATTGAGTGATGTTGTATGGTGTGTGTGGTTTTTTGTCTCATTGTTGTGGCTTTCATCATGTTTTTCCCCTTGATGCATTTAAATAATGTTGATTTATGCAAGGGAAAGCACTGTCGCTTTTCCATCTTTCTCTGGAAATGTTAATGGCAGCTTTGTCAGCAGAGTTGAATGAATGCATATGGTGATGATGATGTTCTCCCACACAGAGTCACTAACTGAATGAGGGAATGAATGAATGGCTGAGTGGGAAAGGTTGCATTATTATTATTATTACAGGGTGATTTAAGTTGGCAACTTTAAAAATGACTTGATGGCAAAAGGGTGCAGGAGAGACAAGGAGACAGTCACACAGCACTAGTTTTTGTTTGATTTTCACGTGATTTCTCATCATCATCAAAAGTACGGCAACTTACCGATTGTTTGGTCGCGGTGGTGCGTATATCCGTCATTCTCGAGTTTGAGTGAGAGTTGCGTAGAGAGAGAGGAGAGAAAAGAGGAAATAAAATGAGTTTTGTGATTACTGGGAGTTTACAGAAGAAAGGAGAAAATTTTCCGGAATATTTTTTGTTCTCCTCCGCCTCCTGGAAACAAAATAAAATAATCTTTTGCCTGACTTTGACTTTTCCATTCCATTTTATCCCTTTATTACTATTATTATTATTATAGTTATTATTAGGCAGACAACATTTCCATTCTCTTTTTATCCTTTTCAGCGGCGTTCTTCAAACAATTCAACAATTTAATAGTTGCCTGCTGTTTTTTCAAGTTTCTTGTTCAAGTCGATGGGTTAACCCACCTTGTTTCACTATGACTGACTCGCATGAGAAAAGGAGAGAAACGACGAAAGAGACTTTTATGTAGAACTTTTCCGATGATGAAAATTGAATAAGAATGAGTCAGTGAACCGGTCTCGCTTGGGTTGTCGCTGGCATAGCCAGTTTCTCGTCGATGCTCTCCCTAGCAATATAGTTTTTGTGTACAAATATTATTATCG
The DNA here is from genome assembly GCA_027743765.1 of Coecobrya sp. COE2. Lineage (NCBI taxonomy): Eukaryota > Metazoa > Arthropoda > Collembola > Entomobryomorpha > Entomobryidae > Coecobrya > Coecobrya sp. COE2. The sequence goes on from JAHZMV010005756.1 coordinate 38,301, forward strand.
GTTAGAAGGTTCCTCTGTTATTTACCCAAAATATGTTCCCAACAAACTGCCATCGTCTTCCTGTTCCTATCTTTGTCGTCAACCTCATCCTTTCTTAAACTGTACAATATCTATAATACCCGTAAAATTTATAGATTTAATAATATTAATAAGCCCAGTACAATATCGTCAACAAACAGTCGAGAGCCCCAGAGCAGACACACAGCTGCATCTGCAGCTTACATATTTGCATGGCTTGTAAAACGATAAAGATGACAGCGTTGTATGGGCTAGTAGCTGTTATAAATTTCCAGGGCTTTCACCATTCCGCCCGCTGGTATTTACACAGGACTTTACTCCTTCCTCTTCTCATCCTTCCCTTTTCTCAGTTCAAAAAGCAGCTCACCAACTCCACGTGTGTGTTCTTCAGAGTGTACATCTGCTTGTGCATTATTAGCCCAACGAGAAACGACCCCGACGCGTTATGTTATGAACGTCTAAAAAGCTCTTGAAAGATGGTAAATTACGTTTGAGGAGAAGCAAAAAGTAAGCAAGTGAAAATATTAGTGCCAGTGTGTATCATATCATTAGGCATATAATATATATTCATCCTTTCCTTGTGTACTTTCTTTCTCCTCCGTTCCGTCTGCTGCTGTGTAAACTTTTCCCAGCCAAGCCCCACACTGACTATTCAACAAAGTCATTCAAAGGCATAATGGTAATAATAGAGAGAAGAGGCGCAGTACGTTACGCGTTCATTATAGTAAACTCTATAAATAAATATTACACACAATGTGATGGGAATGAAAAGCGGAAAGTTTCATTATTCCTCTTAGAAAACTAACTTTCTTACTAATATATACACTGCTACACACAAACAAGTAAAGGGAAAGAAGAAAAATAGTTTATTTGCCTTGCATTCAAAGAGAGAAAGCTGAGAAGAAGGAAAAGAAAAGAGGAAGAATGCACAAGTAATGATGATACACTTCAAATGCAGCAGTAGCATCAACAGTGAGCACTTTCACTCTCCTGCGATGCTGCTGGCTCATTGCTCTTAAGGGAAAAAGATATAACAGCAGCACTTTCTTTTTTCCTTCTTGTGTGGGTCCGAGATAGGCAAGGGAAAGAAGATGAGATGAGAGCGGAATCCGTGAACAGTAGTACCATAACCACCATAACACTTTTACTCGAATGAACATATGAAATCGTCATTTGGCTAAGTGAGTTCGAAGGGAAGAAAATAATCTTTAACTGGAATCAAGCAATAAAATGAGCTTTTTGTGAGAAGAGGAGAGGCTATCAGCATTCTGGTGATGATGATGATGGTGGTAGGGATATGGTAGCAAGTTTGTGTAATCTTTTGTAGCATCTTCTCCAGCAAAACTTTCTTGCAGCAGCACGCTTTCTTTTTATTTTAACATTTCCTCAGCTCTGCATCATAAAAGTGGTCGTGTGGAGTACAGAATTGTAGTGGAACAGTAGAGAAATTCCGCATGTGTTTGGTTAAAAAGCTAAAGATAAAATACTCATGTAAAGAAGGATGATGGCAATATTACGGAATTTACTTCCCCATATATAGTCGCCTCACTTACTTTTCCACTTTCCGATTGTAAAACAACGCACCATCGCATGCCATCACCAATAATAATACCATAGTCATAAGTTGACGAGGATAGTAACTCAAGTGGACAGAGGGAAGTGAAATGAAATCCTTTGGAATCTCACCCTTTTCTCTCTTTTTTTATTCTGGTACGGGCATTTTGCTTCGTGAGAAAGGAGGCGTATAATAATAATGCAAATGGTCTGCAGAGAGAAAGGGTTGTGCGTGAGATGGTTCATTATTGGGTTTGTTGAAGTGCACCATGCATCTCCCCAGCTGCAATCCTGCATTGCTTGCAAAAGATAAGAGAATGGAGACGATGCAATAATGGAAACGTTTTTCTTCTGCTTTAAGACCTGCAGACACACAGGGTTGCACTTTCTTTAATACATTTTAGTAAAATGGCAGAAAAAAGTCAGCAATGGCACTTAAATAAATAACGAGTAGTGTGATGTGGTTGCTTTTCCTTGTGGTTGTGGCTGGTAATGTCGTGTGTGCCTTCTGTTGTGGTGATACAGAGTTGGAGTCTGTCGGTCTTCAAAGAATGTGATGGCGGTGTTGATGTCGGTGAGTTAAAGAAATGTACAAAGAGATAGAATCATTTTAAGTGGTTTTCCACTTTTCAATCTTTATGGTGATGATGATGGCCATGATTGTGGAGGGAAAGGCAAGATGCGGGGAAAAGCTTGGTGGATTCTGTTAAAGATGGAGAAGAAGAAATTTGTGTTAAAGGAAAGTCAAAGTTTTTGAGATGATGAAATCAAGCTAATTGAAGCATTAAACAATATAAGCTCATCAAAGTTGGGGGAACGCCGAAAAGAGAAAAGTAAAGTCTTCTTCCTCCCAGTAATTGAATTGCCTCTTCTTAGTTTAATCTGCGGAAACTTTCTAAAAGAATACCATGATACCGTTATTGGATGAGCTTGATTATTATGACGATGGCGTTGACCTTTCAAATGATATCAATTCAAACATTTCTCATCGCCATGATCATCATTATAAACGTGATAACAAACGTATTACTGTATGATTATTATCATTATCTTCATTATCATTACAGTTTGTTTCCCACTGCTCACCCAAAGCACCGGTATGATTTCTAAAGGGCAAACAAAAATCCAACAGGAACAATAATGTTCCTTTGGCAAACTTAGGGTGAAAGAATGAATGAACAAGAGAAAAAATTTACACAAAAACTTACAACATTGTTGTGTGAGTATACAACTTGCACAAAATGCACTGGTCAGGCCATTTATCATCGGAAAATGAATACAACTCCAACAAAAACGTAATGATGTTCATGGAGTAGCTCATCATAAATTACCATGCCCATTCTCTCTTCTCTCTGCTAGCTCATATTACACCTTTTAGTAGGAAAGCCTCGCTTGTGAATTATGATTTTGTTGAATCTGTTTTCGTTTGTTTGTCTGCATGCAACCATCAGTATATTACACTTGGTTTGTATTCTTCGAAAAAAGTTTTTGTTTAGCGGATGGTGTTGGTGGAGGTGGTATATATATACATATCTGTATATATGTATAGTTTTCATTAATTCTATCTTGTCATGTTTTTACTTGTTGTTAACTTTTTGTTTGATTTGTTTCTATTTTCTGTGCTTTGTGCAAGGCTATTGTGGTTCACACATTCACACAAAAAGTCCAATGCTAATATATTGTTGCTGATTGTGAATAATATCCAGTTACTCCTGTAGAAATTTATCATAATCATCATTACTTTCAAAAGCAAACAATATAAGTAATAATAATCCAAGGAATACTAACAAAACGACGCCTCACCAAAGTAATATACGAAACAAAAGCGTTAATTTCCATGTTAGCATCTAATCGATACTACATAAAACATAAAGGGCAGAGAGTGGTGGTGGTGTTGCTAATCTTTAAAATATTAAATTATTGCAATGGCACGTACTTGTCATATGCAAACTACATGTATGAATTACATGATTTCTTTGGAATATTACTGTAGAGCTTAAATTTAAAAAAATGACATACCTACTTACAAAACGGAGCAGTAATATTTTTTTACCTGTGTTGGTGCATTGTATAATCGTTAATAATAAAGATAAGCTTGCAAGGTTACAGCAGCATTGTCGCCGTTTAAAATGCAAACTAAAATTATTAACAAAGTAGAGCAGGAACATTTTTTGCATCATTTTCGTCGCCATTCGGTTTTATTGCTTTGTTTTTAACACGACAATTGCATGTTGGTCTCCATACGCCACCGACAGTACATAAAATAGTAACAATGAAAAATGGAAAATGCATTACGTTTCATTTTGGTCTGCTGGACTTATAAACTTTACCACACAAGGCATTTATTTTCTTTTATGTGAAATGGTTTTCACACATTTTAGTTTTACACACATTTGCGATGGGTTTTAGTGAACTGGAAAATTTTTGGTGAATTTTTAATGAACCTTCATATTACACTGCTGTTGGTCGTGTAGTGTTGCAATAATAGCTTAAATGCCACAGAAACGGAAAAGGTGAGAGAATGTAATGAGTGAATCTCACTCTTTTGACGACTGACACCTTTAACTTTGATATTTAGAATAATAAATGTAAATGTATACACTGCAGGAATGAAATTGGCTTGCCTAAACGTCCAAGAACAATATATACAAAATCAGTACAATATATTTGTAGGGAAATCTAAATTGGCAAATCAAAGAATGACAAATTCACATAAATCAGATTATCACTTAAGTGTAAAGAAATAAGCGTTTGTGTTTCGAAGATAAAATTAGCCTTTTAAATTGTAAGCTATATTATAATGAAGACAAGTTGGCAACTTCATTTACTTCACTTTTTATTGGATTCTCAGTCATGTAAATGTTTGCATATAGTGCATGGAAATAAACCAAGTTTTGAATGTTGGTATTGGTCAAGCGAAAGAGGAGGTTTCTAACTCTAAATATTTAGTATTGACCATATACCGCATCAAGTAATGTTTGTTCTGTTGTGTCAGTTCCTCCCTCGAATCTGCCAACTTGACACTTTGTCAATATTGCGTAAAATCCCATAAAACGGTCATAATGAAATACCCCTGAAATTAAGTTAGTAGCAACTAATCGTTTTAAAGAGAAATCGAGAAACACACCGTTCTTTTGTTGAAACAACAGACATGTTTTTCCACGTATTATTATTTTGTCCTTCACTCTTGTACATACCCCGCCTATGCCCCTCTCCTTTTTTACTTGTCTAAATACACGTTGGTAATAATAACACAGCACCCAGGGAAATATGTGTGCAGAGCGAAGTAAATAATGAATGAACAAGTTTGGAGAAAAGTGTTAGTTTTTTTGGGAATGTGGGTAGGTGGGTAGGTAGTGGGTGGTAGTAGGTATTCATATAATATGTAGACCTTCTCTCAACTCAGTGATAGCAATATCCAAAGTCTGTCCGTGATGTGGAAAAGCAAAGAAGAAAAAAGTTTGACGTAGGAAATGTAGCTGGCATGGAATAACATAACAGCAGCAGTTGTATAAGTAATGACATGTTTTGTGAAAAAATAACTACTAAAACTAACATTGTTACACTGTTAGAAAAACAGTTTGTAGCTATCTTCTGCTACTGCCACGGCACCATTTTCATCACCCTCCTATTTTTTGTTTAGTTGCTGCCCTTTTGGATCAGCAATTCTGTGACTATTATTTCTCAGTGTCCCTGTCTGTCATCATGTAGTGAGTGGTAACTGCCAACAAAACTTTAAATATATACCGACGTATGTGCACACACATATTCGTGGATTATTATTTGGTTTCTCTATGTCCAAACCAACTCACCTAGGATTGTTAGGTATGCATAATAATCCTGCGTGATGTGTGTTGTTCTAGCTTCCCGTTGGCTACTAATGGGATGAGCAACTTTGTCTGCGAATTAATTACAGTGAAAACACCACAAACGCAGTGGTGGTAGGAGCAGTAGTGTGCAAGTAGTTAAGCCGTAGTTTTTTCCTTGTCTTTCTATCTATCTATCTCCCTCCGTTCCTCTTGTTTTTGTAGTGATAGTAACACCATTTTGCAGGGTCGTGGTCTTGGTAGATATGAGAGGAAAAGGATATGTTTTGCAAGGGGACTATGTATGCATGGATGATATCCATAAAATATAATCTAGGCGTATATACATATATAAAATAACATGTCGGCAAAAGTAAAGCTGATTGAGAAAAGAGTAAAGCACACAAACACGTATTATAACAATATGTAACTTTGGTTCAGTGAATGTTAGAGCCGTATCCAACCTTCATGTCGAGCCTTTCTAGTAGAATGTCTGTAGTAGTCACCATTACTTCTCTCTGGTGATGTTGTCTTTGCGATATTATCCCTTCTTGTTGAATTCGAAACGGAAAGCAATTTTGGAATGGGAGCGATTAACCAGGCACTATACTAATCCTAAGGTTTTCCCTTACCATGTATATTAGATTAGGATAACCACCTCTTCCATTTCCGTTTTGCATTATGTATTATGCTCAAGTAAGTAGAATGGAGTGGAAATGAAATGCGTCTGTGCGTGCAAAAATGGAGCAGGCAAGCGAGTGCCTTAACAAATACTTATTATTATTAATGAGCGACATTATATTACGTGCTTTAAAATAAGAAAGGAAATATTTGAGAAAGTTCAGTGGATGAAAATGTTTGTTTGCATTCAACATTCTCAAGTTACCCCATTTGCTTTCACTCTGCTAAATTCTAAATAGGGATTTATGTATAAATAAATATATGTACCTAACTATATGCTCTATATATGATATCCTTGTGGAAATCCATCTATATGATTTATTTTTTGTGCTTTTCAGGTTGAATGTAAAAATCAAGCACTGGAGACGTTACCAGACTCGATCGACCCGGAGACTCAGGTTTTGGATATATCGGGTAACAAATTAGGATTTCTCCCTCAAGATGCATTTCGTCGTGCAGGTCTTCTCAATCTCCAGAGAATTCATGTCCGTAACTCCCGACTGACACAAATTGACCCAGGAGCATTCAATGAGCTAAAAAATCTCGTTGAAATTGACCTGGGTGATAATCTTCTCACTTCAGTTCCTTCCCTAGCGCTCAAAGCCACTCCGTTCCTCAGGTACGTTTCCTAACATGATTCAATCTATATAGTTCTTAATCCGTGAGCTTATATCAGTGTGTATGCATCTACGTAATAAAATGGAAAGGACAAGTCTTGCAATCGTTAACCACTCAATCTTACAGTCTGAGAAAAAATAGATGATTTAAGAAAGAGAGAAAGGAGAGAAAAGTAAAAGAAAAAAAGTCACAAGTAATGGTGGTCGTAGTCGAGAGTCAGGATGAGCAAAGTTGAGAGACTTATCATCAAATTATTGCTTGTCTCTAGGGTCGCTGAAGAAGCCAAGGCTCTAGAGAACCGTAAAAAATTCCCATCTTCCACAGGCACACATACTCACCAGAAGACTTCTCCTAGATTGTGTTCATTTGGTTGTAACATTAATCAAGTATCTCATTGGATTGATACCGTAGTACTTTCTCCAAACCAAGCAGGCACACACACACGCCAAGTAAATACGTTATTATTGATCTACGTGACGCGAGACTAAAGGAAAATGGAAGAAGAGAAAGTATGAGAAAATTTCCTGTCTTGCTTACAAGCCACTGCTGCTATGCAGTGCAGTTATCACGTCACCGTCGCTGCCACCGCCACTACTACCGCATACATAACCATCCTGAATCGTGATGATGATCATCCATTCATCTACACAGATATCTCCTTAAAGTTTGTAGTAGGCACTATGATTACTCTATGTATAGTATATTATTATGAGAAAGCGGCATTGATCGTTCTTGTTATAACATTAATCTACTTATCTGTAGAATCTAGTATGTATGCCGTTGTGTAGAGAAATCTTCTCTGATGTGGTGGCGGTGGTGATGTTGATGGGATGTAAGGAAAGTATAACAACAGCCCTAGAGAGTTTTTTCTCAACCTTTTCACCGTGTCATCTTCCTCTTCCCCCTGGTTTCTCCTATCTTCCCTGTTCCTACTTTTTCATGTATTCATCGGCCTCCTCATCGTCCTTTCCACTTTACAAGAAGGAGAGAGGAAATTCTCTCACGGTCATTTGCTATGCATGAATGCATTGAAAGATGAGAAATGGAAATTTTGTAATGAACCCTTGAACACAGTTCGTCACACACCATGTAAATTACTCTCGTCTCCCTTCCTCTCTAGCCCTCTCTTTTGAAGTGAAGACGGAGAATCAGAATGAGGAAATAGGCTTTTGATTTATTAAGTATTATACATCAGCTCTCTCTTGTTCTCGTTTTCTAGTCAGAGAAAGAGAGACAGGGAGGGGGAGTGAGAGAAAAATAGATTAATTCATCACCTACTTTTCTGAAAAACTGATTTTATTTACCTGGTTCAACCAGGCTAAAATTCGATTAAAACATAAGTACCTAAGCAGCAGCAGCAGTGCAGATTCCCATAGGAAAACAACAAAGGTACCTGAATCCCTAGTCAATTCTGCATACATGCCTGTCATTATTAGTTAAGGTAAAAAGAGAGAAAAAATCGCAATGTCATTTGACAGTGTACATGTATACTCACTTGACTGCCATATATATATCCAAGTAGTGCAGATATTCCAACTTTAATAAGCAAATGTCACGGTTTTCTTGTTTATGTTCAAGATAATTTTCGAGATTGATAGATAGATTTATTTGATACGAAAACAAAGTCAAGAAATAATTTTTTCTGTCATTTCGTAATGCCTGACATGTGCCCTTGAGTCGCGAAAAATATCTAAAAAAGCGAAATGTATGCGGGTCCACACAGTCGGTCACATAATAAGTGGTTATGATTGAAAAATACATAAGTAGAAAAACGCGTCCCCAACAGTAGATTCAGGTCGTAGTAGTAACATATAGTGATGAGAATACATGTATATTTAATATGGTAGGTGGGTAGACATGAATGATTTGAGTGAAGCGTCAAGAAAACAAACCATTTGGTTTTTTCTTTACTTTCTCCAATTCCCAAGGTCAAATGTGTAACCTTTCCTTAAGCCCTCATGAATTTCTTCATTTTCTCTCACCGTTCCAAGCAAAATGTGGGTAGAATCTGTGCTATTAATTTAATTATTATTGATTTATTTTTTCTTGGCAATAGCACTCTACCTGAATGGGATGGTTTTGTACTGTGTTGGTTGGTGGTGTGGTACTAACTGATAAACAATTGGTTTCATCATTAGAGTTCATATTATTATTACTATGATTACCACATCCACCAGTAGTAGTATAACGTCATTGCCCTCCGTCATTACCATTATTATTATTAAGTATTTCGACAGAAAATGTTGCATGTGGAAATGTAATAATACTAATAATATGAGAACAGGGAAATCTTTTCGTACAGAAGAAAAGTATAAATATCGAGCGACCGCTTATAGGTTATATAGTCATACGATTATTGTTATTATGGTTAAAGCTAAAAATATATTACTCCAACAACTGCACTACCATAACTTGCAAAATATAGTCCAGTGAAAACAATTTTCTTTTCATTTATCGTGACTGGTGCTGCTGCTGATACATTGGCACAAGGCCTGTATTCAGTCCGTCACAGTCACTAACTCTGTGATTGTGCGAGAATAGGGTCCCATGAGATTCCAATATTATGCAGATTGACATGCACGTTAGATATGCATCATGCATGCACCACCGCCGTCACCACTACGATCGCCACCATCACAGTCCATACGTGAAATAGAGAAAATGCATATTCTGAAATCTATGAATAATGTACAAGCAGGCAGTCAGGAGGAGGACGTGTGTTTCGCTGTTCTCCTTTTCTCGCCAGACAAGGAAAGAGGGAGTAGTAGGAAAATGTTGAAAAAGAGAAAGAAAAAAGGATTTTTGGGCACAAGGGTCGTTGCCTTTATGTGAGGAATGCCCTTGCCGTGTCTTGGCTTGGTTTCCTTGCCATTTCTTTCTTCCCATTCTTCCCGTATAATGGTGATGATGATGAGAGGGAGGAGAAGGAGTAGGCTGTTGTGTGCGTTATATTTATATATGCAGTTACATTGCAGAGGGTAGTCGATTTTTGTGTCATATAAAAATATGAAAATCCAATCGACAAAAAGAAATATAAATTTAGTGTATGAGTAGGTTTGTTTGGGGAAGTAGTAGTATCATTATGGGAGAGGCTACTACCGCCATTATCATCAGCACTGCCACTGCTGCGGATATAAGTATCGAGGTTTATGGGTGCAAGTCATGATCATGATGATGTGAAGGATGTGCGGGAGCAGTGAAAAGGATGGGTTGAAATGGCTAGTGTGGTGAGTGGTGGTGGTGGAAATAATGGCAGTCTTTTTTGGAATAATTGGAATAGGTACTTCATTTTCTCTCTCCCTTGCTCGTTCGCTCTCTTTTGGCAAGAGTTATGGCGTCTCATAATAAATCACGACAAAAAACAGTTTTTATTTGCCTCTCTCTCTCTCTCGACTTGCAAGCAACCAACAATTTAAACAGTACGTGAAAAACGTTCCACACACAAGAAAATCCAGTAATGCTCATCTTCATTGGCTATAAATAGCGTGAATGACTGGTTTTCAAGGAGATTTTGCCAAAGATAAATTTCCTCAGTGTACGTACCTTAAACTGATGAATGCATCTACGTATATACACACTGAATACGAGTTAACAGGGTGGTGGGGTCATGACTAGTAATCTGTACGTCAACACATTGCGGTAATTTTTTGAATTTGCTCTTTTGAAGATTATAAGCAATAAAAAAGTATGTATTTTTTGTGTCTTTTTGCAGAGATTTAAATCTGGCTGGGAATCCGATCCAGCGAATCCCAAAAGGTGGATTTGAGTTCGTCCCACAGCTAGTTAAACTGGATCTAAGTCGTTGCCAACTTGTTGAGATTGATCCTCATGCCTTTGCTCATCTTAAGCTTCTCGAGTCACTCAAGATTAGCTCCAATAGGCTGACAACTCTCAACAATCACACGGTAAGTGACAATCACGAGAAGAAAAAACCAAATAAATTGCTGTATTTATAATGTACGCCCTCATATTAGGAAGTACACACACTCACTCACTGAAAGAGTATTAACCGTAAGCGTGGTAGATTTATTTCCAACGTGACGTCTAATTTTCAGAGACACGCATCACTTGATAATTTATTGCCTTTACTGTACATACTCGCAATCAGTTATACTATATTAAATAGTGAGTGAAATTGAAAAAATACACGTGTATTTATTACTACATTCTATTTACTAATCTTTCCGTTTCCAAATCTCTTTCCAATAGGTAAAATCCCTGGCTCAGCTCCACGCCATGGAGCTGCATGACAATCCCTGGGAATGTGACTGTCGACTTCGTGATTTGAAGTTGTGGATTCAAAAGGAAAATATCCCACATCCCGTGTCACCTTCATGTCATACTCCACAAAGATTAGCAGGTAAATCCAACAAGCCACAATTATTTCAAGTGCAGCTTTTCACTCCCACTGGTAGGTTTACTTACAGTAATTCGCCTGCCAAAATACAAAAATTAACTCTCAAGTTTCCGTCTTGTTCGCTGTAGTGCCACATGAAAATATGAATGCGCAATACATACCCATTATTAATGACTACAAAACAAAAAAGAAGTAAAGTTTTTTTTTTCATCTTGACACGAGTCATTTCACTTGAGAAATGGTAACGCACATAAAAAAGTTATCACTCATGGCAGAAAAAGGGGGAATGACAACAGTTTTGTATTTTTCACCGTTTGCTCAGCAAGCAAGATAGACAGAAAGAGGAAAAAGTTTTTAACAAAAAATAAAACTCGCATATAACACGACAACATGCTTGTAATTTTTTAGTGGGATTATTGTTGTTGTCGCATTATGTATTATGAAATGCGTGTAATATAAATGTTCTTATTGTCATAGAAGCAGTTGTAGTAAGAGCACACCAGTAAAAACCACTATTTAGTGGGAATAAAGCCTGTCATAAAACACGTGCACAAAATGCATCATGGTATTACACCATACCAACAGCACCAGTCACTGCACTCCACTCACAGAACACCACCACCTTCTATATCCCTGTCTCCCTGTCATGTTCATATTTATTATATGATATGATCATGTTGATAACTTATGCATAAAAAATCTAAAAATGAAGAAAAAAACTTACATGTGTTCACAAAACTTTTTTTCTCACTTACTCCTTGTCACATTGAAACGCTTGGTAATGCGATGACCAGTTTTGTTACTCTTGTTTTTTTGATGTGCGGGCATCACACAATCACTAATACTACTACAGCAGCAGCAGCTACTTGTCCTGTTTTCACTGTTGCTACCCCCACAGCGACAACAACACAGCCTCAGTTTATCCTCATCCTCCTCCACTTCTCTCACCCTCTCTCTTTACCCAGCAGATTATCACTTGAGCCTTTGTCAGGCATCAATTCTTTTTATTGCACAATGCCACCACCACTACACTGCGTGTTCCATGGTTATATGACGATCATGAGCACATTCGGTTTTTTTCTCCCTGCTGCTGTCTGTCCGCTTTTACAAGATAATCCCAGTTGATAGAAGCACTTCGTGCTATCTCGTTTGCATGTTTTTTCATTGTTCAGGTCGTGATGTTGATGACGATCTCCACGATCGCCTTCCTCGTGATGCATGAATGTATTTTCTCTCCTGCACCTATACTTTTTCAATAATGTTAGAAAAATAATAATAAAAGATAATAATGAGATGGATAATTGGGAAGGGCCGAATCACTGAGTACAGTGCACCGCCCGCATGCATGTATGCTGTATATATTGGGCAATAATACGAGTAATCAGTAACAATGTAACCCTGTTCACTTTTGCACACCCAGTCAAACCACGACGACGACCACGGTCAAAAATAATAAATAATTGTGCGTCGACCACGCTATATCATTACACTTTTTTTCCTCTACGACACCATATTATCGAGAAAATATAATAAAACAGCTCGCAAGGTTACAGAACTTTACTCCTTTACCAAGAAAACATGACATGGATCGTCATCGTGAACTAATCCAACATTATTTCCAAGCTGCTCCTTCTCTCTGTCAGTGCTGATATTATTCACTAATGTAAAAAAATCATGAATATTTTCCATAGCACGTACCATGAGAAGAAATATTTTTGAATTATGCAAGGGGTGTACATACAAGTGTGGGATATGCCTGGCTTCATAAGTGCATGGTAACTACGCTTTATTATTATTGCAGTAGGTTTTACTTTGTTCACAAGGCAACATCAGACAAAGTAATTATGGATGCGTGTGTGCGTACGTGTTACAACACGTGATGATGATTCATAAGTAATGGGATCATACGCAGAGGGAAATGCTATAGTTTTCTCCTCCACAACCACCGTACCATCCTCACCACCACTGCCACGTACGAGAAAACATTGCATATGACGACAATAAACAACAAGGGCACTGCATACCAGAGAAAATTTTCACTCATTGACAGCCTCCTCTTTTTTTGCTTGACACATCACATGAATATAAAAAATATTTAATGCTAATGCATTATGAATGAACGTATGATGGTTTGCTAGTCGTGGCGGTTGGTTAGGAGAAGAATAAGAAGAGAGAGAGAAAACAGGAACAACAACAACAGCACGCATGAAAGCGCCGATTGACTTGCATGACTAACTCTTGGCTTGGGTTGTGAAAAGTGTGAATATGAATCATGTGTTCCTGCTCTATGCTTTATAGTAGTCACTTACTATGGTCTTGGTCTTTGGCTTGATATTTGCACTAGAATAATAATAATAATATAATAATAATAATAATAATAATAATAGCATTATGTTTATGTAGGCGGCATGCTACACTACGCTGCACACACACATGAATATTTTTTATATTTATTCTCTTGCCATAACGACACTGTAAACTTGTCGTCGTTTCGAAAAAAAAGAATAAATGAATATTGATGGTGATTTGCAGACACATTCACACATACGCATTATTTATATGAATGCATAAATAGTGACATTATGGAGAAATAAGGAAGGAGAGTAGAAAAAGTAAGGGAGATAGATCTTCATCATCAAGATAGTAATAAAAAGAATATCAAATGTGTTATGTTTTCTACAGTGGCTACAAGGCGGCTGTTTTCAGTGGCGACGGCATCATTACTATTATAATATAAAGAATAATATATTATGAAAGGAGGAAGTAGAAGGTGGAGTAATGTTGTGGCTGCATAGGTGTCATTTTTGCAAAAGGAAAAATGTTGATAGTAAGTGATACTGTTAGTGTGCATGGTGTAGTGATATTATGTAAAATGACGGTGATGAAGAAAAATGGTTTTTTGCAGTGAACTTGAGAGTTTATTGAACGCGCTTCTGGCTTGTATATATAGTGAAGGAAGAAGTTTTTACAAGATGTTTCCATCATATAAATATAAATTTTATGTATTTTATTTTTTACAGGGAAAAAGTTTTCGGAACTCTCCGCTGAAGAATTCGCGTGCCCACCAAGTATAATGGAAGCGACCCCAACGAGCCCTCGTCAAGTGAGGGTAACTGAAGGTGACAATGCCACATTTGAATGTGTCATCGAGTCGATTCCTAGTCCAGAGGTGCGGTGGTACTGGTACAACCGTCTTATCGAGAATAACACACTCCGAAAATACATCATATTTGAGGTAAGAAGGATATGTAATTGAGTAGTATAAAGTTTTACGGCATGTTATATTTTATACTTAAATTACATACAATGGAGCACACACGAGGAAAAATGACCTGTTGTAAGGAAAACGACGACAGACAGGAGAATATTGGCGAAGACAGGCGATTTTCAGTGTGTTTTATAGTTTCTTTTATCGTCCATATTTTTCTCCGGTTGGACAAGAGTTAAATCACCTCCGCCACTCCACTAACACTACCGCTGAAAGTCAGAAGTACTTCTGCACCATTAACGCTTTCTGCTTTTGGCTGGTAGCCTGACTTGCTTACACATTTTTTATTCACGTATTTACTTCAGATAATCTATCTACGTGTTCATGTTAAGTTGTCTGCCAGACAAGGGTAATACCGGTGATAGTAGTAGTAGACCAGTGGCCAATTGGCAGTCATTCGTTCTTCGGGGCAAAATCAATTCCCTTGTGTTCAAACGGTATAATAATCTAGCGAAGTAAAATAGAAACTATTTCATTTACGAAACAAGAAATAATGTATTAATCGTGCGTTTCTTCTTGTTAAAGGGTTTGTGATATGATTAAATTTGTGCTTATGTCAAATTCGGTTGAGCTCACCAGAGAAGTAGAATCCTTTTGGTCTAAAAAATCAAAGCTCAGAAAAGGGGATATCTCTGACATGATCATAATGAGACAAGAAGGTAGTAGGGTGGATGATATTAAAGCTAAGAATGATGATGAGAGGAGAAACATGAACGTGGAAATCTTTGACTGGTAGTGAGTCTCCAAAAAAAGAAAACAGCCGTCATCTTTTTCCCTACCTTGTTATGGGAGTAATAACAACTAAACTTCACTGGGCTTGTATTACTTGTCGTTTCGATGAATCATTAGTGCTAGTTTTGCTGCGTAGTAGTTGTATTTTTTCTAAGAATGCAATGATCTACGACCCCTACCAGTACCAGTAGCCAAGTCTGACTAGTTTCTCAATAGAATTCGACAGGAAAATCAATACGATCTCATTTATAAATCAAAGACGCGAACCGCTGACTCCTCAACCAGGTTACCAGAGAAAAAATCTGAGAGGAGAGGATTTCTCAAATGAAATCTAATTGTGCAACTTGACACAACATGTACATTTGTATCCCTACTTGCCTTTCTACGAAACTACAGGCAAGACCAAAAGAGAAAGGGTGTTTTGTGTTCATAATGTTGACGGCGATGATGATGATGATGACGAATATGATGAGAACACGAAAAGGGGGAAAAGATGAAAAAAACGGATGAAAGGGTACACGACATACATGATATTTTAGAAAATATTACGAAGAAACTGTTTTGTAGTAGGTAAAAATGATATAAACCTACACAGATGCATTCATGCGTCATTTCTAAAACATTATGTATTGTAGATATATAGGCTTTATGCGATACATTTTAAATATTATGTCGCATTTTCTTGAAGAGCGACTTGAAAAGAAGCATCAAGGAAAATACTGAGTGAGCAAATTGCTTTTTTATATCCGCTGCATATTATTTAGCGTGGCGGTGCCATAATATAGGTAATGGTAATATATTTTCCTTGAAGCATGGGAATATTAAAGACATCGTGTCGTGTGCCCTCTCATGATATACATGTTCTTTGAATTTCATTTTATGCGTTTTTCGTCAAGTGGGATGAATGAGTACACGGATGGATGGATAGATTGAATGAATGAAATGCAATGAAGGTAGGCAGAGCCGGAAAAAAAGAACGAAAATGTATTAAACGGCATTATTGGTGATGGAGGAGTTTCCAATTCTTTTTCGCCGTCTTCTTACACGTACATCTTTTCCAATTCTGGCCTCTCTATTAAGCTTGAATGTGGGTCTCGCCCTAAGTATTTTTTCACTCAACCTTTTGTACAAGTAGACAAGATACATATATGTATACTATACGGGTTCAGGTTTTGTAAGTTGAACGGAAAAAAGTAAATGAGTTACGGGGAAATTATGGGTTTCGGGATACGAAATTTCAGGTTCGACTTGAAAAGGAATTAACTTTTCTAGGGTGCATGCATGCATGTTCTTCTTCTTCGAAAAAACACATCATAAATAAATACAAGTGATTCCTCTGAGAAGGAAGGGGTTTATAGAGAGATTAGTCTAGAGATTTTATCCCAATTTTATACATAAATAAATATTCCTCTTGTATAAATACATTCCTTTTTGATATGTCTTTTTCATTCTTTAGTTAACTAAGTACACTCCCTCCCTCCGTACATCAAGTCCTACTTTTACCGATAGCAAATGAATTTTAAAATTTAGGTTGGAGGATGATGCATATAAAAAGTTAAGTAAGCGTATGTTGCCAACATTATTTATTCCGGCTTACATATGTGCATGCAGTTTAGGTATATGTATTTTCAAGTGAAATTAATTGAATACATCACAGTATCAAACAGTTATGAAGAATGAATTCACTTCAACCTACCGACTTGCAGGAAAATACGTCGTAGTACATGGTAGAAGCTAAGCTGGTGCAGATACCATAAAAGAAAGAGGATCAATACCTATTTGCCTTGAGAGGAAATAGCAGGGAATGAATAAAATATCGCTAGCGAAGCATGTACGTACATCAACCGATACCCCGACTGCGTGTGTGAGAGGCCAAGACCCTATATTATAATCCTACAAAATAAAGTTTGGAGTGAGGCAGTCGAACCAGAGCACAGTCAAAGGAGTGGACGGTTACCTGTCCTAAATCCTAGTACAACTTATTCCACGCTACAGGCTTCTCAAAATATGTGAAACATGGCATAGGGAAATATATCTGTTATTATGAAAGGTTGCCTATAACTTCTTCTGTCCGCTTGAATTGTAAAGTGTCTGCTGGAAAGTTACAATATGATCGGCCGCATGCTTTTACCATGCTCATCATACTAACCATATTCATTGTACATTGGTAATGATATATGTAGCTATATTGGAAAGGTGCTTAAAAGTTTGTTATCCGTGGGCGTATCGTCTTCACGGGATTCTAGCAGGAAGGAAAAAAATCATGGAAAAAATAAAGCGAAGCAAAAAGCTTGACAGGGATAATCCTGTGGGAGTGAATTTGAAAAGTTGAACCTGACTCGTATTAGGTACGTAGTCACTAGTCAGCAGTAAAGTATAATCTTTCGTGTAGTATCTTGAATAAGGTAGGCAGCGAGCGGATGGATGGATAGATAGATGACTGACTGAGAATATGTATGTATGAATATTTTTCTTTGGTTAAATGTTACCTTACATAAAGGATACTTGTAATAATACAAAATGTGTGGCATTGGAATGAATTGATTTTTTCTCGGGCAAAGAAGGGTTCACTTTTAGCCTTCCTGTAAAATTCATTAGGATTTTGACTGAATTGAAAAAGGAGAGAGAGAAGGGAAATGCTGTATCAGCATTTTTTAGAATTGCTTGACTTGCGCCTGTCTTATCATTTCTCTTCCCTTTTCCCTTTCTTTGCAAAAATGGAGTAAGAAGAGTGAAATTAAATGGATGGTGGTATATGGACCATTGGGAGAAATTGTAAAGTTGTAGATGATGATGATAATAAAAATAGCTTTGTGTAATATTCTAAAATGTAATGCGGACGGTGTATGTATATAGGATAATGGCATAAGATGATCATCAATGAATGGAATGGTAGAAATAATGCTTTTTATTTAAAACTCGTTTCATTCGAGGGAATGACAGGGAAGTGAATTTTCGTAATTAATCATGATGGCCTGAATACGCTCTTGCCATGTGTGTATGTGTATGTCGGTACGTACATTTTGTTCAATCTAATTTTTTTCCTCGTTTCTTTTTTGTCTATTTACAGAGGGAAAGTGCGAGTGTCCTGATGCTACTGAACGCAATGAAGAAGGACGAAGGGGTGGTCTACTGTCTTGCCGAGAATGCGGCAGGATCAGCAGAAGCCAATTTCACACTAGAGATCCTTCCACAACCCACCCTTCAGAACATTCTTGACACGACGCAAATCCTTGTAATTATTCTTGCTATCGTAGCAGTGCTTCTGGTTTCTCTCGCAGTTGGTATTTTCCTTTTCTTGCGGCAACGACGGAATCGATCCGCAAAACCTCCGGAAATCTTGGCCACGTCAACTCCAGTGAAACCACCAAGACTCAATTATGAAATCAATCCGGGCTCACTCGTTGCAAACGGTTTCAAAACCAAAGGAGACTCAACGACTGATAATCCTGATCTCATTCTCGAAACCAATACTAATGGAACGTATCAGGTGAGTGAGCTGAGCTGCTCCAAAATCAAACTTAAGCTTTTTCCCTTTTACTTCCAATCACTAACGAAAACAGCAGCCATATACGTATTCTGTAACAATAGAAAAAATACATTGGAAACAGAGAATGGGAGACAGTAGTATGCTATAGTTGAATACATAGGGAAAAGGAAGTTTCAAATGTATTTATTGTTATTGCACGTGAACGAGAGTCACAATAGAAGGAAACCTTCATGTGTCTACCTGTCTCTCTGTTTGCCTGTACCTTTGCCTCTCCTTTGGAATCAGAAAGGAGAGAAAGGAAAAATTGCAACAAGGAAATCTTACAACAAATCCTTTAACAAAGTGAGCTCATATTTTTCACTCGGGCAACATATTTTTTTCTGGCTGTTGCCAAGAATTGTATTTTTTTGTCTGTGTATCTGTGTCTGATGTGAGGGAGTTTCTCGAAAAGATTTGTATACAAACAGTATAGGGTAGTCACATAGTATACATAAGTTTTTCTTCTTCCTAACTACCTACAAATATGTAGCTTGCATAAATACGCTCTCTCTCCTTTCTCCTCCCTTGTGTGTGTATGAATGGGAGTGTGAATAATAATAGTAATAATAAACACTCTCCATAATTGTGGAAGGAGGAGGTATCTACATACATATACATATGCACACGTATCACCACCAACTCCACCATCATCATCGTCATGATGTATGCACTTTTTTCTATGAAAGCCGGAGGAGCTTTTTGTGATCCTGTCAAGAGTGTCGGAAACATAGCGACATGACTCCATCCTTTTTTTCTTTTTCTCTCTCTTCTTGTTGTTCCCTTTTTACAACACTCGCACTTCTCACTTTTCTCTCTCTCGTACACACACCACCACTTTGCTATTACTCTGTGAAAACGAGACGACGGGATTGGTGACAGGATGAAAAATGAAGGAAAACGAAGAAACCAGGAAATATCCTCTTCATCATCACCAGCTTGCTTTTCTCCACACACTGTGTGTATTTTCACTACAATCCATCCATCTATTTTAGCTGTAGCAGCTATTACCGTAGCTATCCTCGTGTACTTATACTATGTGCGTAGACGAAAGAGCAAAAAGGAAGCAACTAAGGCACAATGCGTGAAGAAACATGGGACTGAGAGAGAGAGAGAGAGAGTGAAAGAAGAAGAGTGAGTGAGAGGAGTGTACCAGAGTGGCAATATAGCGGACGACTGACACCTTTGAAAAGTTTGAAAGCAGCAGCAGAAGAGGAGAGGAGGAGATAGATGGAAAGGAAGAGTGGGAAAAGAGGAAAGGAATAAAGAAGCATATCAAATCCTTTTTGCAAAGCTTCCACTTTGTAAAATGGAACAAAAGAGGTTTGATATTTGGAGGATGTAATAGATTACAATATGCGTACATAGTGTATGCATGTATAAAAAGTATTGCATTAATGTAATGTACCTATGGGGGACCGTCATACAACGAATGCAACGACGTAGTTCCTTTTAGCAGAAACGGAAGTTTCAAATCAGATAATAGAGCTCCTTTATGTATCCCTCTTTACTTCCGCATTTACGATAATAATAATAATAATAGTACTAATATTCCATGCAAAATATCTCATGCCTGCTATTCCTTCCGAAATCAGTATCTTTCACAGACACGCACAAGCGAATGCAATTCGTACGCATTTGTACGCCACAAATCATAGTTCACTCCAATCTGTCATAGTTACGTAGCGACACAAAAGAAATGTGAAACGAGCCAAACCAGTGAACAAGGTTTTGAAAACGGTAGTCTGTTTTCTTCTTCGTATTCTCCACTGCTGTCATTATTATTGGCTCACTTGACTTGACTATAAAATGTGAAGGTTGTATATACAAAAAAATGTTATATGAAAATAGAAAGTCAGAAGAAAACGAATCTTGGTACGGTTGCTATAATAAACCTTTACAATACATTACATTGGCATTTTTCATTATTCATCGACTGAAGTGCTTGATTTTAAAATATGAACATGTTTCTATTTGCTTGCTTCCACGAGTACAAAAATGTTGTTTTGTTATGTACGTAATTAAAGTGGCAGAAAAGAAGGTAGAAAAAATTCTGAGATGATATGAAGGGCTCACTAGTGTACAATGAAGAATGGTCTAGGGAACAGTTTCAGGAAACATGACGAGAAGTTTTCTACTTCAACTTGTGTACATATTGTAGCACGCACGGTTGTTGTTTGCAGCACATTTGTCGCACCTTTCTCGTCCTACAACAGTAGCAACACAAACAGGACCAGCAACCAAAAGGATGTTTTTGCCTATGCGTAAATATTATATTATGCTTGCCAACTTATTTTTTTTACCGTTACTGTTTCATATTTGCATATGTAAGATACATAGGTAAGCACTTTATATTTGAAGTAATTGAGAAATGTTTAGGAAAAGGAGTGACTGTGTAGGAAGTAGGTATGTCTTTTGTAATATAAATGTACAATATGAACATATAGGCTGCTAATGATTATGATCGCCATCCTCATTATCGTAACAGCGACAGAATTGCTGCAACACTGCGAATGCTAGAGGCTGAAATTCCTAAGGGAAAAACGTTTCCCATTTCTCTCTTTTGAATTTGGTGTGGCTTGTAAACCATTACGCAATCATAATCAGGATGCTGATGATGCAGACGAGTTACCAAAAAGTGTGTATTCTCATAGTATCTTTTGCTCGAATTGCAAATGTTAAAAAAAGATTCCGTCATTTGTATGATTGTATAGAGTGGTGGTGGTGTGGTGGTAGTGCGTCAAGAGGATTTTGTGCTTCGTGTCATTTATTTAAAATGCCATTGGAACCCCAAAAGAGTGCGTAGTGAATAGGGAAATGAGTGTGTATTTTGAAATCTTTCATTTGAGCAAGATACATACATCAGTCGCGTTGCAAAGCAACCTAGGAGGGAGCTCATAAAACTTATAGGCTCTCATGTATGTATCCATCTCACAAGGTGCGTACTTTTCTCCAAGGAATTTCCCATGTCATTTATCGAGAAACTCTACCCATCATGATAGCATTTTATTTTTTATGTATCCACGCTATTTCCACAATCGCATATGGTTACTATATCAACAAATATCGATGGATGTGAAATAAGTGGTGGTAGTAGCAGTAATAATGACAATGTAATTTCAAGTTTTTTGGCGATTGTCGTTTTTACATGAAATATTTCGCTCGCTCCAACTTCTTTTTTATTCCTGTCCCCTCCACCTTAATTTATTGCACTGTGCTTGTCTAAGATGGTTAAATACAATGTATGATTTATTGGTATTAACGGCGACCCTTGTGACCATCTCCGTATCAGAGGATCTGTTCGGAGAATTAAGAGAAACGGAAAGTGTGTGAGCCAATCTATACGAGCGAACTATTATTAGTAGTACTTTAGTGCTAGTTCCCTTCACTCGCAGAGAGTCAGAGACACAACTGTAAGTAAACTTTTTTCCCTCAATTTATGCTTAAGTGTTTCTAGGACAAGTCTTTCTCTCTCCCACACACTTTATTTGAAAACTCTAGGACGAAAAAGGGGAGACCGAAAACCGGCGATCAGACTAAGAATATCACACAGAGTGGAAATGGAATATAGAGAGGTAGAAGATAGCTAGCGCTTCTAAAGAGAGAGAGAGAGAGAGAGTCAGAGACAGAAAATAGAGATAGATAACTCAATACAATGATTAAAGACCTTTGTGCTTGTTGAGAATAATATGTTGGTGGTATACGTATGTATGTGTGTGTCTGTGTGTGATGTTCCAAGGATTAGAAGCATATTAGGCTTGTTGAGTGTACACTAGGGAGAAAATGTGAGAGGAAGAAAAGGTCGACACTAACTATTCTATCTCCCAGATTTTCTCTGAGAGTACCTACTTTCTGCGTTGCTGCTGTATAATAATTAGTACGTATACATACGTGGGCGTACCAGAAGTCTACACTAGAGAAACAATAATAATAGTCAACCCGACGTAAACAACGGTCACATGTGTATTAGGTAACTGAAAACTGTTCACGAATTCTTACTATAATGATCGTTCTCCGCCTCCATAAGTTAGATCGAACAATAATCATCATATACCCACTGGACACCCCAAGGGGTGTGCTTGTCCATAGTATCAATAGAACAAATGTAAATTTCGAACGAAAGGCATAGGCAGACGGACAGACAAGCATTCCAAAACCAATATTTTTGCTGACATGTTTGTAATAATAATGGGGTTTTCATTTCCATGTAGCACCACTTCTTCCTATCATCATCTTCAATGCACTATGTATGAGAGAAGCTACAGATGCTACAGATATAAATCCTTTCACTGATAATAAATATGGCATGTGAGTTTTGTATATGAGTGTTGAAACAATATTTTTCGATGACTGCGTGCCACTATCACTACTTCGATTTAGACGTAGGAAAGAGCAAGCGCGGAAGATGATGATCTTCTCAACCCATATTTCACCTATTTCTAGGAAACTTTGATGCTATTTTAGGTACTTTGTTTTTCCATGATATACAATATAATGATAATAATGAATCTATATACACGCTTGTAGTGGTGAACTATAAAGTATTTTAATACTTTTTGATACCTGACACAACGCTCCCGCTACACTCACCTATATAAAACAGTCATAAAATATTCATCGGCAATGTTATATGGAGTAGACATTGTAGTTACATTTATCATTAAGCCATTGATTTTTTCTCCTCATATTTTCTAGCTTTTGACGCATAACACTACTTTCGAGTGGCATGTAACGATTAAATACGCAGTAGTGAAAAAATGAGTTTTGCATACGAAATCAATGCGGACGCCTTGTTATTTATATATGATGTTGTTGTTTTCTTTAAGTTACCTTGTCGGTCACCTTGAGAAGTGTAAAGAAAATGGAAAAAGTCAAGTGGAAAAAGAAAAGTGGTGTGTGCATGTCGTGTGCATGGAAGCAGACAAACGCATGCATATAGACTCTCACCATGAGTCCGTCAATTTATAGGGAGACTCGGGTATAAAATGTGTTACACAACAACACTCCATTTTTTCTTATGTGTTTCTCCTGTTTATAGTTTTATTGGAGAAAAATGAAGCGTAATATTATGCTTGCTTACATTGATTTGCAAGTAGCTGCCGTATACATTGAGAAATGCGTGAATAGAATCATAATTTTTCAACGTGCTCTATGTGACTCTGTTTTACCACCACAATAGAACAAGTTCCATTGCCAAAACAAGAATGGAAATCTTGTTTCTTTTTTGGAGGAAACACGAGAAAAATAAGAGTGTTGTGTTTCTTTTTTCCTTCTCCTTTCTCCT